>VZTJ01001561.1:750229-884759 GCA_013397795.1 Orthonyx spaldingii | reverse complement strand
CTCCTCCTCCTCCTCCTCCTCCTCCTTTCCTCCTCTCCTTCTCTCCTTCCTCCCCCTCCTCTTGCCTCTGCTGCTGCTGCTCCTGCCCTCCCGGCTGCGCTCGCCGTCCCGCCCGGCCGCCCCGCGCGGCTCCTTCCCTCTATGGATGGGAAGGCAGCACCCAACGGCGTGGCCACCATCGAGGACAGGATCCTGCGCATCACCGGCTACTATGGATATTACCCGGGATACTCCAGCCAGAAAAGTAAGGCTCCCTCCCGCCTCTCCCGGCCCTTCAGGGGTGTGTGTGTGTGTGGGCAGAGCGCTGAGGGTGCCCGTGCCCCATCCCTCGTGGTGAGGGTGGGGGGACAGGGCTGGGGTGCCCGCTGTCCCCCGAGGGGACGCGGCGGCTCTGCGGCTGGAGCTTGGCCGCGGAACTTCGCGGCTCGGAGCCTCTCAGGGCTGGCGTTTGGGGGTTTATTTTGCATTCCCACCCCTCCCGTCCCCATCCCCGCCGCGCTGGGGGGGTTCGCTCGCCGCCTGCCCCGCGCCCGCCGCGCCGGGAAAGTTTCGGTCCCGGTGGGTCCCCCCCGGCGGGCGCTTCAGCTCCTCAATTATTCATCTTCCTCTCGAAACTAATGAGATTTTTCCAGAAAAGTGGGGAGTTACCGACGATGGGGGGGTTCCTTCTTGCCGCTTTAATACCAAACACTTGTGGTTTGGGGGGTTGGTGTTGGTTTGGGGTATTTTTTTTTTATTTTTTTTTTTGGGTATGTGTTTCTATTTGTTTATTTCCCTTCAGCGAAGAAGCAGAAATTAAAGCAGGTGGTTCTTGCAGAAATTCCCTATTTTTTTTTTGCTTTTGAAGTTTTTAATTAGGAGCAGTGGGTTTCTAGCAGCTGGGAGAGCCTTAGCGGGTTTCTCTGGAATTCTGGCGGTCCCAGCACTCTGTTTGACGGGGAAAGTTTGGCTAATGAAAGAAATGATTCATTTTTACCACCAAGGAAATGTGTGCAATCGGGTTTTGTTGTATTAGTAGTTGCTTTGCAGTTGGCAAAGATATGACATGGCATAGCTGAACAGAAGAGGAATTGGGGCCAAGTGAGGGGCAAAATAAAGGAGAGGCAAGAAGCCCACTTGGGTGAGGTGAGCACCGAGGAGCAGACTTTCTTCTGCATATTCCCTTTGGAATATTCTGCTTTCCAGAACAGCCAGTGCAGTAGTCTCCAGCTCCAATGCAATAATAAACCAAAACACAATTAATAAACTGCTAATATCAGAAAAACACATCAGTGGGCTTTTTATGATGGAGGGAAGTCATGCATTGAAGCCACTTAATAAATAAAAAATCCTCTGTGTAATAGTCAGCTGAAAAACCCAACAGTCAAGCCCGGTGGTTTTATCCAGCTGTTATTTGTGGCACACTAACAGCATGACAGGTGTTAGGAGCATTTATTTGGTGAGGTCAGTTGGTTTTTCTGTAGCCAGAGGGTTGGGAAGAAGCTCAGAACAATCTGGAGCTATGGCCATATGTCAGTCCAGGGACTAGTTAAGGCTGAGCCAGGTGGGACCTGTGTCCCAAATTCTGCAGTGGCTCCAGAGTATCTCTAGAGTGTGATTTACCAGAGAAGGGTGAGGATTCTGGCGTAATAGTTTGTTGCAAGTTTGCTTGGGTGGCAGAATGCAATTTTCCAGTCTGCAGCAATACTCCCACTCCCTATCAAGCTATAGATCTGAATCCAGTATTGTCAATCCAAGTGCTCCGTGTGGTGCAGAGGGAATGCCAGGAGAGCACTGCCTGGATAGAGAAAAGCTCCAGGACCAGGTTCTGCAGATGCTACAAACTGCATCTGCTTAAAATTAGAAAAAAACATGCCAGGAGAGGCCAAGGCTTTCAGAAGTGCTGACTCTTGGGATTTTATTGCAAGTCTCCTGGCCTTTTGTGCCTCTCTGGCTGGGTGCTGAGGGAAAACAAAAGTGATCAGAAGCTCTGGTTTTGCTGTTTGAGTAAAATAAGCCAAATTCTTGGTTGTCATGCTTAAAGAGGAAAACTGCAAGTGTGTAACTCAGAGTATTCCAATACTTAAATGCCTTTGGGTAAAGGAAAGACATGAACCCCTTCTAAGCTGCTAATGCTTTTCAAAGCAGTCTTGTAAGTTTTAGAACCATCATCATCATAATTTCTGGAGTGCTTGCAGTTGGCAGATGACTCCTTTATCCTCGTGGCTGTGTGATTTGGGATTATAAATTACTTTAATGTTTTCACAAAGATGTTGTGGCCTTACCTGAGGTAAAACCAGGCATCCTTCAGGCATCATGAACATACATCCTCTTGGCACTCAGCAAGAGTCACTCCTGGAGGTCCTGGCTTGGAGTTCTGACTCTGTTCCTGTGTCTTGGCCAAAGTATTGCCTGTGAGTGGTGCTGCTTCAGAGTTCTGTTGACTGACAGTTCCTGTCAAGGCTAATTGTTCACTCAGAGGCAGCACTGTAAACATGCAGGGTGGGGAGTTCGTACCCCTCATTGTTACTGGATTTGAGATCTCAGTTTATTTCAGTGAGGGCACGATTTTGGTCACCACTATCCAAACTCCGTTTTCGTGCAGGTGGACAATGCTGGTGTGCTCAGAATTCCAGGTAGGTTGTGTCCAGACCTTTCCTGTGGCAGAGGAGCCCTTTGCCTGTCATATGCCCAAGCCTGTGGCACGTGCAGTAATCTGCTTGTGCTGTCACCTTGCTCCTGCCTGGCTCTGGAGGGTCCCTGAGAATGAGCTGTTGTTCCCAGGATGGCTTTGTGCTCTCTGCTTCTGAGCAGAGATCTGGCCAGGCACCAGGTGGGGACATGGTTTGGGCAGTGACAGCCTGCTGGTGGTCACCACCTTCCTCGAGGCTCCTCTTTGTCCCCAGCCTGCAGTGCCCAGCTAGGGACAGAAAGATTCATTGAGGGAGGGTGAAGGCAGCAGTGGGTGTCTGCTGTTCTGCTCACTTTTGGGAGGCACCTGGAAGATGACAAGGAAAGCCCAAGGCTCTGTGAATTGTGCAGGTGATTTGCATCCCTCCTTCAGCGGACTGGCTTGTATTCCATGGTCTAGCAGGAGACCATGCCATGGTTTCTGTGTGTGAAGGCTGAGGACTGCTCACAAATAGCCGTGAAATCTAATGTTAAAGCACTGTGGTGTTCAAGAACTGTTATCACAAAGAACTGCAGTATTTTCTAGTGACTTGTGCCTCATTGTCTGTATTTGTGTGCATTAACCTACTTCAGACTTGGGGTGTGCACATGATGATTCTTTTATTAATTTTAACTCAGGCACTTTTATCATTTAATTTATCCTTTAAAAAGTTGCTAGAGAAGGAAAATACCTGTTTTATTTCTCTGTAAATCATCTGAATAAGCAGAAAAATGTATTTCAGTCTGGTATTTGCATCCATGTCTGTTGCAAAAATCCTATATCCTACCTAATAAGAACAAGATACGATTTTTTTCCCTCCCTCATATGGTGCTGAGATGGAAAGGGCTCTTCCTGATCCCAGTCACCTTTAGATGCATGTCTTGATCCCTCACTCCTTGCATTTTAGACGTACAGAGTATGTATGAGGTGTCTGGCTTTTGTGGGAAGGTAGGGGGACTGTGTCTCTCTTCCAGTCAATTTCTTTGGAATTTGTAATTTCCAGAGCATGATGCTGTTGTAGATCAGATGCTCCATCCTCTGACCCGGGGCTGCAGGTGATGCTCCTGTAAGCTGCCCTTGTGTTCACGTTTCCATGTGTGCATTTTCATCTGGTCTGATGCAACTTTTTCATCTACACAAACGGTGGGAGAACCTGTTCCCTCTCCTGACCTTTGCTGTAACTTGTCATTTTTCTCTGACTTTTCTGCTGGCAATACAATAATGTTTAGTGTCTCCAGGGTCAAGAGTATGTATGGGGCTTGTTTTTTTGTGGATTTTGATTTTTGGTTTTTTTGTTTGCTTTCTTTTTTTTCTCACTCTTTCCAACTGCCACCCCATCTGCCTTTCATCTCAGCACTGAAACCTTTTTCTGCTTTCACACTACAAAGTTCCTCTCCTTCAAGTCTGTCCTAACACCTCTTCTGTGCCTTCAGCTGAATTAAAACTGCTCCAATCAAAGTTTCTCATCTCTGATCTTCATCAGCTTCATCAGGTAAAGTTTCTGCCTGTGTATTGTCTTTCTGATGGAGCCCTTTCCACTGTCCACAAAGCCTTGTGTCTTGCAGGATACTCTCGGCATCGCAGATCCACGTTTCTGTAATGCTGTTTTCTCAGGCCTGGATGAGCACAGCACAGCTTTAATGAAAATGCAGTGGTCCCTCACATGGGCCATCACCTCCTTTTCATCATGCTTGGAGAGCTTCTCTTAACGTGCACTTGTGGCTGCAGGGTTTGTTTCCCACCCCTGCAGGTTGTGAACACCCATCTCCATGAGGCACTTGCTAGACTTTCAAACCAGTTTCTTGGATGTTATCCCATGCTGATTCGATCTCCCCTTTTCGTCTCCTTCAGGCCTGACCTGAAACCATGGAGCTGTGTAAGCTCCTGGAAGCAGAAGGTGCTGTCACACGGCTGTGCAGCAGCAGGACGGTGACATTGGGCTCACAGTGGGTGACCACCCCTCTGGTGGTGTCTGCCAGGCAGCTGGGGAGCCCTTAGAGCAGCGTGTGACCTTAGCAGTGCTTGGGGAGATGCTGAACCTGTCCTTGCCATGAGCACAGTGGCTGTCAGGAGCAAGCTGTGTGTTTTCTTGCTCCCCTGCAGAACAGCTCTAGCAAAAGTCTGTGGTTTAATTTGGCAAGTTCAACCTCAAGTCAGCACTCTGAACTTAAGCACCTGCTTAAGTCTGAACTTGCTCTAAGCCACTGGGCTTTGACAATGCCTTCAATTTAAGTCTGTGCTTAATTGCTTTACCTTAATAAGACTGGCATTAAGGCATGCTGAGCCAGCATCAGTGGTTTGACAATTCAGCTCTTGCTCTCTGTGCGGAGGAAAAGGCCGTGGAGGGAAAAGCTGCCCCTGAAACACTGGAGAAAATTTTCTCCTGGTTATCACAGCAGCTGTGCCAGCAGCTCTGCTGCAGTACAAATCACATGGCAAACCCAGATCATCTCTGTGCTTACTGAACACCCTGCCCTCCTGGTGGCTTGTCACTTCCAGCGAGAGGAACAAAGTCTCCGTCTGTTTACTGGAGGCACCCAGCTGCTTCTCCAGCAGTTCCTAGAGCCCTTGGTTTCTCCCTGCAGAGCAGGCGCAGTGGGAGGCTGGGAAAGGGGCACTCGAGGAAAGGTGCTGTGTGGTGGATGAGGCTGGTTTTGTTGAGCTGTGTTTGAGGGGTCTGGGAGGGAGGAAGGGGTATCTGAATCTCTGTGTGAGTTGAAGTCCTGGGGCTGTGTTGGCTTGTACCAGTTGTGGCAGCTGGCCCTGTGCCACCTGATAGCATTTGGGTTGCAGGGACTCCAGATGCAGGGCTAGCCTGGAATGGGCTTTATTTCAAAGCCTTCCCTTTCCCCACTGGAGGGGGATTTTCCATCGGAGAGCTGTTCCCTAGGAGGGTGTGCTGCAGTGGGGGCTGGACTGCAAACTGCCAATTTAACAATTTCCCCGCACCCCAGCTCTGGGACAAGTGGATGTCATGGCACAGGATACAGTCCTGTTATGGTTTCTTTTTCTCACAAACTTGTCTCTCTGTTTGGGTGGGGAAAAAAAATTATGGCTGTGTATCAGCACTGGTAGCAGTAACTTATGAAGCAATTTCTTTAAGCAAAACAGGTTTTATAAATACTCCTTTGTTGACTAATATTGGCAAGGCCAGGTTTGTTTTCTTTAATTGAATAGGGCCAGGTTTTGTGTGGATTTCTGTTTATGCTGGAAAGGACAGCCTGGCAGCCTTGCACTGGTAGCTGGAATATGGGACCTTCCCCTCACCTGGGCACACCAATTGTTGTGGGAGCTGAGGGGTCTCAGTAGCTGGGAGGAGAGGAAACTGCTTCAGTCCTTGACCTTTCCTCAGGAACTGATTCGTCCCCTTGGGGTTAAATCCCTGGGCAGCTCAGCTGTGGTACTGGACATGGATACAGCTCTGGGTATCTGTGGACAGGAGGGATGAATCCAGATTGGGAAGGACACCATGATGAGCAGGGCAGTGAAGAGCACATCCTTGCAAGAGGCGGCTGATAGGGCTGGGCCTGCCTAGGCCAGGATGGGAGCAGGGCTGCTGCTCCAAATACATCTTGGGAGGATGAACAAGGAAAAGTAGGAAAGAAGAGTTATTTAAATTGAAACAGTGTGTTGGCACACAGGCAAATGGGTAAGAACAGGCCATGAATAAATTAAGGCTGGAAATTAGCAGATAGCTGAAATTAATGGCCAAAAACCTCGTGCGGTCTTACGTATTTAAATAAGAATTATTTCCCAAGCTTTAAAGATGCCTCATAAAGACGCCTGCCAAGATTTTGAGAAAAATTACCCCTATTTGGCAGGGAAAATTGAGACAGTAAGATTGGGGGAGTGATGCTAATTTGCCAGAGGTTGTTCAGAACCAGCCCTAAGTTTGATGGAGTGATCTTTACTTCCACTGGTGACTGCACAGCAAGTCTGGTGCTGTAGCTGGCCTGGTGCTAAGGCTGGTAGAGGTGCTCTTGATAGCTTGGCAGCTTACTACAAACGCTCTCTGCCTGCTTTTGAGTTCCTCTGCCCTTCCGTGCTCATTCTCAGCTCGCCAGTGGTGTTCCCAGGGCTCAGTGTTTGGCCCAGTCCTGTTTAATAAATTTCTCGATGATCTGGTTGAGGGGTCGAGTGTCCCTTCAGGAAGTTCAGGGATGACACCAAGTTGTGTGGGAGTGTGGATCTGCTGGAGGGCAGAAGGGCTCTGCAGAGGGGTCTGGACAGGCTGGATTGATGGGCTGAGGACAATTGTATGAGTTTCAACACGAGCAATTGCCGGGTGCCACTTTGGCCACAATAACCCCTTGCAGTGCTACAGGCTAGGGCAGAGTGGTTGGAAAGCTGGAAAAGGAACTGGGGGTGCTGGTGACAGTGGCTGGACATGAGCCCAGGTGTGCCCAGGTGGGCAGGAGGCCAATGGCACCTGGCCTGGATCAGCAATAATGTGGCAGCAGGAGCAGGGCAGTGACTGCTCCCTGAGCTGGGCACTGCTGAGGCCACACCTCGAGTGCTGTGCCCAGTTCTGGGCCCCGCATGACAAAAAGGACTTTGAGGGGCTGGAGCATGTCCAGAGGAGGGAATAGAGCTGGGGAAGGGTATAAAGAGTAAATGATATGAAGACTGGCTGAAGGAGGTCTGGGGGCTTTGGCCTGGAGAAAAAGAGGCTCGGGGGGACCTTCTCACTCTCCACAACTCCTGACAAGAGGATGCAGCTGCAGAGGGTCAGACTCTGCTCCCAGGGAACAAGGGGCAGGATGAGAGGAAATGGCCTGAAGCTGTGCCAGGGGAGGTTCAGATTGGACATCAGGAGGAATTTCTTCATGGAGAGGGTTGTTAAGCAATGGGGTGGGCTGCCCATGGAGCTGAAGTCCCGTGTTCAAGAAACAACTTGATGTGGCACTCAGTGCTCTGGTCTGGTTGACAAGGTGGTGATTGGTCACCAGGTTGGACTTGATCTCAGATGTCTTTTCCATCCTCAGTGGTTCTGTGATTCTGTCATTGTCACAGAAAGGCTTCCTGGCTGCCCAGCCAGTGATGGGTGATGGATGGGATGGTGACCCTGCTCCTGGGTGCCACCTGCCTCACCTCCCCCGCACCCCTTCACCTGAGGTGAATTTGACCTCGCTCAGTGTGCCATCATCATCGTGGCTTCGTGGAGCTGCACTTCCTTCTTTTCTAGTTTTGCCTAAAAGTGTGGCTGCTGCACACAGCCCATGGGGAAATGACCTGGATGTGCCATGAGCTCCTCCAAGCTCTTCTGGAATGCACAGAAGGGATACTCCTCATTCTGACTGTTCATCCAGCACTCCCTCTTTGACATTGCCTTCCCCATCTACTCAGCTGCATATTTGGTCCTGGCTGAATGTGGTAAAATGATATTCCAAAGTGACAGATGGTTCTGGCAGACTTCTGTCCCTCCAGTGCTTGCATTCCTGGTTTTTTTAATAGTGGTTTTAAAGGTTTGCAATTATTTCTTCTGCACATTTGGAAATTGATGGGCTTTTGCTCAACTGCTTGCATGGGAATTCAGCCATGAAAGTGAACTTACTGTTTGTGGAAGGATTGGTGGCAGGAATTTTTTCACGTAAACCTGCTGCTGGATGATCACAGCAATGAATAATGAAAATGCCTGCAAAAAAAAAAAAACAACTCAGTGTCTCTGTGGCAAATGTGCAAATAGGGTGGGGGGAACAAAAAGTGAAGTGCTTAACCGAGTGGTTAAATTATTTACCAAGTGGACCAGCTCTACTTAGTGCGACTGAAAAGCGTTTTTTTCTTGTGGTGAGGTGAAGTGAGACTCCCTGGTGGCCGATGGTTTGAGCTGGCCCCGTGCAGAGTGGCAGATTTCACTGCAGGGAGGTAGAAGCTGTAAGGTTGTGCTGAGCTAATGCCCAGGGTATGGCTTTCACAGAGCTGTAAGTGAGAGCAGCCCGGGCACTTGGAGTGCCAGCAGTGAATTTATTCCAAGGCATGCAGGATGTGCTCAAGTGACAGGCTTTTGGTGTGTCTGCCACACAAAGACCTTCCTGTTAGTGCTTTAAAAACATATTGATTCTTCCTAGACCTCCCTTGCAAATACTTTTGGTAGAATGGACTTGCCCTTTCCTGCATTCGGCTGGGCTGGATCAGGAGCAGCAGAGTGAGAGAGTGAGGAAGGTGTCTCTGCTGTCCTTTTTGTGGAGGCAAGGAAGAAGAGGAAGATGATTTGCTCCTGTTCTGGGGCAAAGGAGGAGGTTTCAGGTCCAGGGTGGAATATGATGTTTCTTGCTGTTTCTGGCAATCTGAAATCTGTTCCTTGTCTCAAAGCTGTCCAATCTGTTTTATCTAATACAAGAAGAGCTCCCATACCTATTTTCATTCTCGTTTAAGTTTACAAATGAGTTTTGGGGGGAGAGGAAGGGAGAGACAAGCACCAGCACGGCAGCTCATGGGTCAGTAAAACTCCACTAGAACAGGTCTCCCAGATCCATTTTTAGACCAGTTTTAGTCCTGGTAGCGAACTTTCCATCCAGAGTGAGAAAGACATTGTAGCTTGAGGCCATCCTGGTGACTCTTCCAGTTTTATTCCTTGCTGCTTGTGTCGTGACTGGGATGTGGCTGCTTCTGGCACTGAACTGCTTGAGCAATGTCCTGCTGAAGCAATATCCAGTACAGCTGCCCCTCCTCCTGTGGAGGCTTAGTCTTCTGGGGAACTTTTAGGGCTAACACACCTTTCTTATTAATGGGGTAGTTGGGGACTTCACTAAAAAAATGCTCTCCCGCTGGGGATTTTTTTTTAGGATTCCTGTGAACACAACTCTGCAGGCCCATTCCAACTGATGGGCATCATACACTTGAATGTCTGAGGACAGCACTGGAATCATCTGTGCCTGTGAAAGATAAGCATGAAACAGGGCTGGAACACATGTTCTCTGTCAGGGAGAGAAAAGTGATCCCATTAGTCCTCGTGGTGTGATTTATATCCTGCATCTTGAAGTGAGATGGCAGAGTTGTTATAAAGCAGTCGACAGTGCAGTCATTGCAACCCTTTTGTTTTACATATCTGAATCCTGGAACTTTTAAATCCTTTCTTAGACAAAGCTTGGCATGTGGAGTGTGCAGCCCTGGAATTGTGTGGGTGCAGATTGGGGTTTTTCTCTGCAGTGCCAGAAATAACCTGTTGTGTGATACCTTACAGGGGGCTAGGATTTGTAGCAGCTTGTGTGCAAGTGGGATGCCTCAACGTGTTTCATCAGAGGAAATTCTTTAGTGCTGACAGCGTGGATAGCAGGGAGGTGAACTCTCCCTGGTGTTTCTGCACCTTGGTTTGGACTTCTACCTGAGGAAGGTTGGTTCCATGTGTGAGAAAGCTTTTACTCGATGCTCAGTACTCAGTCAGGCTGGTAACACAAAGACTAGGTGGAAAGTGATTGAAATTAGCATTTACCAGGGACGTATTTGATGAAGTTTCCCAATTTCCTATCAATTTTTTTCCTCTTTCCAGGGTGGGATGGAATGGGGGGTAAAAAAAAAAAGTGAGGAATTAGATAAAAAGAAGACAAAATATTTCAAGAACATTTCTGCTGAGGAAAAACAATCGAGGTCTGAAATGTAACTAAAGAAGTGCCACATTTCACATGCATTGGAAAACAAGCCTTGGAGGAAGGAACAAAAGGCATTTTTCAGCTGAAAGACTGAGCTGAGCTGCTGGTGTGCCAAGCCATATGTGTCCTGTCGAGGTGATTCATCCGTACAAGCCCTGCCTTCTGTCCCTCTTCTTGGGGGGCCCTTTGGCAGCGGGCACGGGTTTGTCTGTGCCTGTGCTCCACGAAGCAGGGAGCACTGGGCTGATTTCGGTGTGCAGGGGAGTGCACAGCTGTCCCCTGACCTCCTCATGGAGCTGTGTGCCCAGGAATGCTCATTCCCAAGGCCATCGGCTCTGGGATGCAGCCCCAGAACTGGCTGTTCAAGGAGTCAGGGGTTGTCCTTCACCCATAAGTGCTCTGTGGCAGGGGAAAGTGGGGAGGAGGCTGCTTAGCTGGGTTTTCCGAGGCATCCTGTTTGTTTCAGTGCTGGAAAGGAGGTTAATTAGATCAAATTAGGGCAACTCTGTTTCTAGCTGGGGAGTGTTTTTGTGTGCTTCTGCTTTGAAGTGATCTCAGAGCGACTGTTTTGAGCATCCTGGTGGAGACAGGCGACCCCAGCTGTGGGTTTAGAGAAGGCAGCCAGAAGAAAAGGTGTCTGCATTTGGGCAGAAGCCAGAGAACTTCCTTAAACTTGGGTATTCACCCTGTGCACAGGTACAGCAGTGACTCCTCTGAGAGGCAAAGACTCTTGGGCAGACCTGGAAATACCCCTGGAGAGCGTGTGTGAAGCTGCAGTGCTCTCAGGTTTTGTCTTCCTGACTTTTAGAGGCACTGCCTTGAAAATGTGCACCTTAGTTATTATTGGTATAAAATATTCATACACTTTAGTGAAGTTTCCTAGTACTTTGTGGAGATAAAAGATTCATTATAGTTTGTTACTTTAAGAAGGCAGAGAAAATGGGTGGTGCAGCTCCCAAATTTATCCTGTTTAGGAGAATAGAGGGTAGAAAAAAACCCATCCCTGTTGATTTGCTTGTTATTAACAGATGTTGGCTTTGGTCTCTTATTTTAGCTGGGATCTCAGATTTGCTGTGGGAACAGTAACTCACTTGGCTGGGTTCAGGTTTACTTTACTTCCAAGGCTGCTCCCAGACGTGGGATGTTCACAGCTGAGGGTGTTCTTGGTTTAGTTGCAGACAAAACTTAAGCCCTTAAAAAAATTATTTTCTGGCGAACACAGCTTTGGAGAACAACGTCAAGGTTCTCATAATTTTCAATGCCTTTTTTCTTCCTCTCTGTGGTGAAGCAGTGTGTTACCTGAAAAATGATCACCTTAGGGCAGGAGAATCCTCTGGTGCTTTAATGGCTGTTGCCCTTCACATCCTCCCTGTGGATGATGGATGGCGTGGGGCTGCCTAAAGCAGGTAATCTCATTCTGTTCATGATCCCCAAGTTTTTCTGTTTCCCTGCTTGGTACTGTGGACAGAAACTGTAGTTCAGAGCAGCCTGTGTTGCCAAATATTCTCCTTGCACACAAAGACAAGATTCATAGGATTTCATTTGAGGGTAACAGCCGTCTTCTGTCATGTTCAGGTGTCTCTGAAAGCCAACTGGAGTTGCACAGTGCAGTCTGAACTTGCTGTGTAGGTACCGGGTCGTCTGCTGCATTTTTGCTTTCCCTGTGTATTTCGGTGGCTTATGCCACTCTCCTTGGTGCTGACTTTCCCTTTTCATCCTATCAGCCTCCCTTCTTTCCCTGTCTGTGGTGGTAGACTGGGCTGGTTGAAGGGATGATCTGAAAGGAAATAAATTTGATGCCTTTGATGTGCAAAACCTTTTTTTGCTTTATAGGTTATGAACAAAAATTGTGTCTGTATATTCCCAAACTGAAGAATACATGATTGCTGTTTCCAGCCTTCCTTTGAGAACACGCTTTGACATCATTCATACTCTATAATTCATGGTATTTTTGTAGCAGTCTGTTAAGGTCTGCAAGAGAGTGAAGGGGATGATTTAGAAAGGCAAGAATCGTCCTGTGCCTTCTGGTAGGTCTGTGACCGAGCAGGTTCCCGCTCTTTGGAGTTGCTACTGGGTCTCTTTAATCATGGAATAATTTTTCCTGCTCTTTGGAGTTGCTACTGGGTCTCTCTTTTATCACAGAATCGTTTTTTTTTAAGGATGCTGTTGTTTCCCTTAATGTAAGCACTTGCTCCTTGTCAAACACATCCTCGTATGCCCCGTTAGGACTTTGCGCCTCGTTCCGGGGTGTTTTAGAAGCAGATTACAGAACGTCTTGTAACTCGTCAGCTGTTGATTTTGTTAACCTGGTTTCTTAAGGAAACAAGGCTTATGTGAACACCATCTCTCCCCCACTACTCCATCCCCCTGCAACTTTTGAATCTATTGGCCAAACCCGAGTAAAAGCACCAGGAATCAGAGAGCGTGAAAGGCGTGAAGCCCTGATTGACCTTATAAAAACACAATTAGAAATGGGGGGCTCCTGGTTCTCCCACAGTGGGAGAGCTGGAGGATTACCTCATTCCTGAAGATGAGATTTACTGCATGCAATTCTTGGGATCTTATCTGAGACACATCTAGTCAACATCCAGCTTCAGACAGTGGCCAACAGGAGAGGTGCAGGGAAGAGAATAATGGAGGTTCCTGGTGTGTTTTCGCCCACCATTGATCTGTGCTTTGGGAATTTCTTGGTGTTTGGTCTATTTTAGTAGCTTTTAATGGCTATTTCTTCCATGAGTTTGTAGGAATGTGACTTTGTCCATTTTGCTGTTGTAGGATCTCTGTTCTCTGTTGCTGCTGGCTCTTTGGATGTGGCTCTTCTGCTGAGCAGCGAGGGTGACTCCCATGAAGTGTTGGAGGCAGGTCCTTCCCACCCCCCGATGTATGTGGAGAGAGGGGAGGAGAAAGAGAACAAAATGTTGGTCTGTTAACTGTGAATAAACATCCTGTGGAGCTAACACATGTTTTATTTCATAATTCCTTCCAGCACTGAGATAAGATGCTATCCTGGGAGGAGAGAAATTGGCTTTGTACTGTTTGGCTGCTTCCTCAAGCTGTAGTGGGATGCCAGGAGCCTCACAGGGCACACCTGCCTTTGTTTGGGACTTTGAGATGATGCAGTGAAAAAACATAAAGTGATTCCACAGGACGGTTGCAGGTTTTGGCCTGAAATTCAATGAATAAAAGATTACTTTGCAGAACCACAGCTATTGGTAAAGGTCTGTAGAGCATCGCAGGCAGCGGTTGTGAACGCTTTGCAGTTTTAAAAAATGGAGAGAATGGAGTTGGTTTATTATGGCTACAGAAAATGTTATCAAATACTCATGATGATCATCTCCTCTTATTTGAAATAATAAATCCAAGGTTAATTTTGTAGTTGTAGAAAACTGGCCCCTTATTTCTTCACTGGTGTAATATAATGGTAATATTTAATATTTTATCTGCTTTGCAAGGATGTTATTAGGCTCACAAGTATGTCATGGTGCCCAGAGTAGGAAAAGTAAGCTTCTCCCTTTTTCTCCTGCAGGTTAGGGAGAGGCTTCTGCAGAAGTTTCAGAGCCCAGGGAAAGAAAACGTTGTGCTCAAGAGGACTCATATAAGGCATGAAAGTTTGTCTGTTGGCGAATTTAACGCTCAGTATAGCTATGAGGTTTAAAACAGGCAATAAAGAAATGCCACCACTTCTGTTTGTTTTAAAGGCTAAGTCCTTAAAATTATATTTTTGTCACTCATGCCATCCGTCGCGTTGCCAGTTGTGACATTTGTGACCTGTGTTGCAGATTAGAATTTGACATTGTGGTGACGGCACTGAGCAAGGGAATATGCCCCAGGGGCTTATAAATAGCATTTAAAGCACCCATCTCATGACTGCATTTTATTATTCTGCTGTATGTGTTTTTGTTATTTATTTATTTTTCCCCAAAATGAATGCAGGTTTTTAATATCACCATGTGGCAACAACATGAAGCCTTTTTAGTCACCACTGCTGCATCAAGTATTGCAAAGTCTGACATCCCTTTGAAGAACTGTTCTTAGCCACTGCTGCTATTTTTATTTTTGAGTTGTTCTCTGTAGAATATTTTTTATTTTGTCCTTGCATGCCCTGAATTTTCCAAACACTTTCAAATCAATCGAGGTCTTTCCCTCTCCTGTGTTTTCCCCACTCTTATTAACTTTTACTGGACTGTGCCTTCGAAAATCTAGTTGAAAGTTTTTTTCCCTTGAACTCCAAGGAGTCTTTAGAGAAACATCTGCCAGAAGCACTGACCTACAAAATCTATTAGGCTCTTCCCACTGGTGTGAAGCTCATTTATGTGATGCTGCTGGATGGGACGGCTCTGCTCTGGAGATGGAGTACAAAATTCAGTTTTGCTTTCATAAGCGTAGGTGCAAAGAAGTGGCTGATACCAAGACGATGTTAAAGTGTTAAAGGCTGGATGTTAACTGTGATCATGTGTAACCTGTCAGCTGTAATGTGGCAGAGAAGGGTGTCAGAAACAGGAGAATTAATTGTCCAAGAGAGAAATGTTTCTTCCCTCCATGTCTGAGCAAAGCAATTATTTAACATAAAATTAGTCAGGTTGATTAATCTTATTCTAAAGACAGAAATATAAACAGGTGATTGGGAGCACATCACTAGATGATTTTACAGATTTTCATAAATTATTTGGTGATCTTTTGAGTTTGATGGTTACAGATATAACTAGCAACTCATTCACACTCTGTATATTCTTTATAAATGTGCTGATAATGGGAAGTAGCAGGCAAAGTACCAGAAGTTCATCTCTTTGCCCTCTGAAAGATCTTCCAGGGGTGGATATACAAAGGCATCTGCTCCATCAGAACATAAAAGTGGAAGCAGCAGGGGAAGTAAAGTGTCATGTGCATGAAGTGGATCAGAGGGAAAGGGCAACCAGCCCATGAATTTGAACTTGCACTTGCCTGGTGTGCACCTGTGAGACGAGCAGAGGAAGCTCTGAAATTTTCCTCTTCGATTTTGGGGATTTTGGCCATGGTGACATTTCACTCAAACTTTATCCCCACTGGATGAGTGAAGTTAAAGCACAGCAGAGCCCCTAATCTTCACTACATCAGGATATGGAGTGGGTAATATTATATCCAGAAGCTTGGAACTGTGTGAGCAAGGAGCTGCTCAGAGCTGGAGTAATTTGGAATGCAGCAAATCTGAACCAGGACTGACCTTTGTCTCAAGGCTGGTGGAAGGGGTGCCTTAATCCTTCTGATCCAGCACCTATTTTTAATGCTATGTGTGCCCCCATTTGATTTTTGGGGAAAAGTTTTCTAATTCCCTTTGACTTCTTTGAAAGTCATCATTATCTTTGTGAAGAGACATCTGGAAGCTGTGAATCCCTTCAGTGCCATCCCCCAGGGAGTCTTGGCATTTCTGAAGTGGGCTGGGGGACGTGTCCCAGGCACATTAATAAAGCTCCACATCATGAAGTATCAGGAGGAGCTAACAGAATATTTATGCCAGCTCATTCCCTGACCTTCCATAATTGCCTCTGATTATTCTATTACAGCAGAACATTTTAAAGTAATTGTGGAGATCGGATGCGAGTGTGAAGCCACAAAGGCTGTCCTGAAACTTTGCAAAATCATGGAGAGGCATCCAAATTGTGAGTCAGTCTGCCTTGATCTTTCTCAAGTGGAATGTTACCCAGGCTGAATAATGATTTGTCCCTCCAATGAAGTTACCTGGTGAAGAGTGCCAGAACCTGACTTGATTCTTTGATATTTTTGCCATCAATGCAGATTCCGGAGTCAGGGGGAGTTTTGACTGACTACAATGTTTGGGATTTGGCCACTTCTACAAAAATTGTCATTGGTGAGCTCTGTGGTTTGGGCAGGGATCATCTGGTAAGAAGCCTGCAGAGCTGGCAGAGGTGTGGAGAAGTAACTTGTGTCGTACTGGGCAGGGTCACCTGGATCATTCTACATGGAAACATGTCTAATCTATTTTGAAAACAAATGTTGGGGGGATTGCCCCCCTTCCAGGAATTCTGTTCTAGTGCTTCATTTACTGTGATCTTCTCATGACGAAATATTTCTTGCTGTAGTTCAGACCCAATTCTTGTTCTAGTGCCTTGTGACTGGTCTCTTCCTCTGCAGCAATATCTTACAGATCTCACGACCTTTTTTTCTTGTTTTCCTTGTTCTTTACTAAACAAACCAAATTCTTCCACTCATTCTGTGTAGTCATTCTTTCTGGAAACTTGCTTCTCTTCTTTATCTTCTGAACTCTATGCGGTAAGCCATCACCTTTCTTAAAATTTGGTTCCTCAGATTGGACCCAGGTCTTCAATTGAGGTCTCACCTGCACAGCCTTGCAGAGAAGAATTGCTTCACATCCTTAATGTACAATGGATTGTCCATCTCATTCACAGTCTGAATTTTTGGCAACTGTATAAAAAGTGATGCAGCTTCAGCTTGGGCTTTCCTCTAAACTCCCAGTCTTCTTTTAGAAAACTGCAGTTGTTCCCTAAACTGTGTCTGTGCAGCTGATTCTCTACTTAGGTGGCAATAACCTTTCACTTTTGCAAATAATTCTTTATCCAGGTGATTTCTCCAGGTTAAAATCATTCCAGTTCTTTCTTCACTGTACCTGCAGCCTTCTTGTTTGATATAAATTTAGGCATAACGATTAAGCTCCCTATTGTGGAAATAACAAATCCTTAAAGGTCCCTGACTTAAAATCCTTTTGCCTGACAGTGACCCACTGATGGCAACCCCAGGGCTGGCTCTTGAGCCCTTTTCCTCCTGGTGAAGTTGTTTCCCTGTCATGCTGTGCTGGGCAGTGTCAGGAGCTGTCCTGGCATCAAGATCTGTAATGTCTCCTGTCCTTCTGCACTATTCAGTAACCTGTTATTCTGTCACGGAAAGAAATGACATTACTCTGATGGGATTTAGTCTCAAGGAACATCTGACTGACATTTTCCTGGTTTCCTTACATGTATCCTGTTCGATTATTTGTTCTGGGATTTTGATGGGAACAGAGGACGTGGGCTGTTGGTTACATCTGACTGCTCCTATTTATTTTCTTTTCAAGTTTGTATTTTTCCACTCTTTTCCAATGTCTTTCTCCAACCTAGAGTTGTCAAAGATGCTTTGGCAACCTGCTGTAGTGGAAGGTGTCCCTGCCCATGGCAGGGGGCTGGAATAAGATGGTCTTTAAGGTCCCTCCAACCAAACCCTTTCTTTGTTTCTGTGAACATGCCTGTAACATTTTTAAGCTAAGTTTAGAAATTCCATTGAGTTCCCAGAACTGAGACTAGTGCTTTTTATATCAGACCAAATCATTGATGTGAAATACATCCCAGAACTCCAGACAGGCCTTGGTTTGGTGCCACCCCGTTACTCCTCAGAATTTACTGCTTCAAGAACAGTGAGTGCAGAGGCACATTAAAGATACAGCATTTCATTGCTCCATTAAGAATTTAAAACATACATGTTAAGATAAAATTCTGCTTTTCCTTTACATTTATGAGGAGATCAAGGCAAAAGCTGGGCAGATAATGAGACATAATTTTTGGCCAAGTTATCAGTGACTTTGAAATGATCTTTGCAGCTTACTTCGTGATCTTTCTCTCCAGCATTTTGCCAGCGCTTGGGAAGTGAAGTCATGTCAGCATATTGCTCACAGATGGTGACATTGTTAGATGTGGTGTACGGCAAGCAAAGGCTCAGGTACCGTTTGGAGTTAGATTTAAATGCGTTGTAAACACCACCCCGACCTTGGCACAGGTTGAAAAATTCTCCTACACAACAAATTACAGGAGACAAAAGGAATTGAGGAGGGGAAACTGTTTAAATACCAGACGAAATGTGTTTAATGGTCCCAAGAAAGAAGTCCTGTTAGGATTGTGAGTGTTTAGGAGATTGTTTGAGATTGTCCAATCCAGGCCACCTTGCCTACTCGCTTTTGGCCTATAGCCTTGGGAATTCAAGAATATCTATTAAACAGCAGGATTGCCCCACCAGCCAAACATCTCCCACGTCAGCACTGCATGAAAATGCTGCTGAGTTGGACCAGGAGTTGCAGCTGTGTCCATGGGAGGTCTGAATGGTGAAAGGCTGGAATTCAAAATTAACACCTAGCCCATGGCCCCTGAAAATTCTGAATGATCTTTGATTAGGCTGTAAAGGACAAGAGCAGGGAGCAGTGACTCCTGGGGTTAGATTAGATCAGGCTGATGGCAGATCTCCCCAGAAATGGTGTCTAGGGGGAAGTGTCTCCCCATGGCCACTCAGGGAAAGGGCCCCACGAGTTGAACTCTTCATCCCTTGCCACAGACCAAGCCCCAGCTGGATAAGTCATGACCACATTGTTCTCTGAAAATTCATCAGGATTGTTTTTGAAGCTCATAATCATCAGTGTGTCTCTCGTTCGTGTGACTCACTAATATTTTAAGGATTTTTTTCCTCTCTAGTTATTTGTAAGTGAAGTGCCACATTCTTGGTGGCCTAACTTTGGCTTAAGCATCAAACTCCTCACACAACTCAAAGGGGAATCATGACCCCTCTGTGCCCCAGTCTCATTTTGCATTGTGTGGAGAAGCTGCCTCGAATCAGCTGTCTGTTGCCTGTCTTTTCCAGAACCATCTATTTTTTTTTCATTGAGGCCCAAAGCTTGAGTTCTGCATGTTGCTGACAAACCCTTTGTGACTTTGGTGTCTTGGGAGATGGAGAAGAAGCTGATGGAAAGTAGAGTCTTGCTGTCTGATACATGATTTAGAGGGAGGCACTGATACACTGACAGAGTTGTTGTGGGTTGGATATTGAGCTGTTAGTCGGGTTCTAGAGCTGGATTCCTGACTCAGGCAGAACTCCTGACAGGAATGGGAATGTTGCCTGGACTCAGGGCTGCAGAAGTCTCCCTTGGTCTACTTTTTCCCCTCTGCTGCATTTGTCTTGTTTGAATCTGCTTGCAAATTGACTGCACTTACTGGTGCATAAAGTGAGTTCATTTTGATCTTGGCCGGTGCTTATTTGCAGGTACTCATCTATCAGCCTGTGTTTGTTTCTTTTGGCCTGTTCAATGGCCTTTTCTGCAGGTCTGACTTGAAGAACAGAAAGGCTCAAGCTGGGAGAGCAGATCACTTGGGCATGCTCAGGTTTTGTCTGCTGCTTTGTGGAGTGTGTTATTTGAGTTCTTTGTAGCAAAGCAAACAGCTGACTAATAACTTTAAATGTTATATACTATTTCAAAGCAATAGCAGCACTGTTAATTTACTGATCACAGGAAGACAGGACTGTTGTGTGAAATTAGAGAAGATTGCATCTTTGTTATTTTCTTTTATCTGAGAAAGCAAGTAGGCCTACTCTATTAGGTTTTTTTTAGAGCAGCAATATGTTCTTATCTTAAACATGCCACGTAACATAAATAATTAACCACAAGGATTAAAAATAGAAATAAATATAGGTTAGTAATCTTGTGTCTAGTTGAATCCTCTCTCCATTAAAAAAAAAGTACAGCATTACACCAGTGTATACCTTCTGTGAGTGAGATCAAAATTAGATCACTGAATATTTAGGTGCTCTGTCTGTGTTTGATGATTCTCATGTCTCGTTGCTTTTCAGAAGACTGCTGGAGTCTATTTATAGCACAGATTTTGAGCATCTGACACCTAAGCTCCTGTGGACAGTTGGGTTGGTTTTTAGATGCAGAATACACAGAGTTTGCTCAAGTTGAAAATGCTTTTTTTAATATTGCCTTGTTAAGCTGTCACCTTCTCCTCCATGCTGGGAAATGTGGCCGTTTGTGTGCTTGGGATCGGTCTGAAGTAGCTGCTTATGAATAACTTCTTTGCAGCATGGGAATTTATTTCAGGTTCACACTGATGTAACTGGGATCAGAGCCTTGGGATACACAAACACTTCAGAAACAGAGATCACTTTTAGAGTGCTTTGTGGTAACTTGGAATTTAAATTGCCTTTGAACAAAAATATCGTCTGCTATCTGTGCAGGACAAGGGGAAATGGTTTTAAACTAAGACAAGAAAGATTGGGATCAGATTTTAGGAAGAAATTCTTTACTCAGAGTGTGCTGAGGCCCTGGCACAGGTTGCTCACAGAAGCTGTGACTGCCCCATCCCTGGCAGTGTTCCAGGCCAGGTTGGATGGGGCTTGGAGCAACCTGGGATAGTGGAAGGTGTCCCTGCCAATGGCAGGGGGACTGGAGCAAGATGATCTTTAAAGTCCCTTCCAACCTAAATCATTCTGTGATTCTGTGAATTCTTGGAAACTTGCAGGTGAATCTCCTGGGGTGGCTAGTAGGGGAAATGAAATGTATTCTGCATTCTTCCAGCTCTGTGGAATCATCTCTTAATGATTTTATTCCTCATTATTTTGACACACATTAAAGAAAAAATGATAAGTATATAAATAAGAGCAAGCTCTGCGTTTTCTCCTCTATGGGGTTTCCCTACTTGTCTATTCAGATCTAATTCATGCAGATCTAATGCATCCGAATTTCCAAGTGTGTCTACTTGGAAAGCATGTGGGAAAAGAAGTTTTGATAACTCCTGAAGTGAGCCTCCTAGCTGTCACTGAACCTCTGAGGTGTTTCTGAATTTTTGTAAGCCCAGCTCTACTTTTGAACCACTTCTCCAGAAATGATCTTCTTTGGTAGTTTGGCTCCAGAGCTCTCCTTCACATCTGAGCTTTGTGATCTGCTGAGATGAAACAGGAAAGTAAAAGTTTCAGATGCCTTTGGTGCAAGCTCTGCTCAACTTTTACCACTTTTGGTGCTTACCTGCATCAATGAAAAGGAATTCTACCTGGACTGGAACTTTCCTAGCAAGCTGTGAAGGACCTCCAGAGCTGCTGGGTTCTGCTAGCACCAGTGCCATCCTTATATTCCAGTGATGTTTGAACCAGGGAGCTCTTACCTGGTCAGGATTGCTTGGCTGGGTTTGTCTGGCAGCTGGATCACCTGGGTCTCTGTAAGTGTTCCTAAAGCTTTGTGACTGACAGATGTTTTTAAGGTCAGAAGGGACAATTAAGATTAATCTGACCTCCTTTATTTTTGTTTTATCTTATATACAAATACTCATTATTATATAGTCTACCATTTGCTATATAAACCAAGACATACATGTAATACAATTTTAATTCATATGTGTTAAAACCATAGTACAGCCATGAGTTAATTGTTTTTGAAGCTATGAGAAATCCTTGGAGAATCAGAGTAGTCTCTGGCTGTAGTTGGACTCAGTCTCTGGATCTTAGCAAGGGAACATGAATTTCTATGTCTGAAGCTTGCTGAACTCAGACACCGTGCTTAGCTCCCAGCCTCCCATGCTTGGACAGAAATTGGTCGGTTCCTGCTCAGGGGAAAGTCATTGCAAGCTCAAAGTGAATATTTATAGACAGTAATCAATGGGAAAGGGAAGACAATTATTTTTAGTTATGTGAGTAAATGCAAACTGTTTTGTAGTGTCCAAGCTTGTTCTAGCACCTCATCCTTGGTGTGTTCCTGAGGTCAGGCAGAGCTTGTCCATAAGTCACCTCCTTTTAGCACCCGCTTTGGGCCATAATTATGTGATTTAGTTGACAGACTCTATCTCTGAATGAAGTTTTGATTTCATATTCTAAATGTAAAAAGGTACGAGCCTTGATGAGAAATTCTGGTTATCTTTGCCACTGTAATTCATGAATAACAGTGGCAACCATGGGAGATCTTTCCCCTGGTTTTACCCCAGTGAAAACCCATAGATTTTACTGGAATTGTTGGAGATCTGTCTTGGTGCAACTGAGAAAACCTGGCCCATGTGTTGCCTGGTTTTTTCCTAAATACATCTTGTGTTTCATTCAAATCCTCTTGTCCCAGAGCACAAAATCATTAAAACAGAAACTTACAATTCTAGAAGACAATGCAGGTTAGCTAATTATAATTTTTAATTTCATTGACCTTGACCGGTACAAGCTTTTCTGTTATTCTTGTTTACTTCAGCTTTTCTTGCCCTTAATCCTCTCCAGTGTTTGTAGGAGGGATGCTTGTGGATACTCAGGATGTGTGGGCCTCCAGCTGAAGTTGGAATGGTGACGGATGTCTGGCCATGGGAATGGAAAATCTCTGTCCATTGGGGTTTATACTAAAGTCTGATCACAGTGAATAAAAAAATCCAATAAAACCACACCAAAACGGAGAAGTTTTGAAGTTTTTCCTTTGGCTGTTCTGCCTTTGATCAGACTAAATCCAGCCTTATAAGAGTATTTCATTGTACATTTTTGTTTGTTTTACATACTGCATTGCACATCCATCCAGGATAAGAATAATGCAAGGATAACTGCAAGGATCCAGCTGTTTGTTTGTAGTAGAAACTATCCTTTGATACTGAATTAATTAGTTCTTAATGCGGATCAGACTGATTTATATAAACACTTGGAAAGAAAGGACAGAGCGATGACAAAAAAATTAACTGGTTATGAAACAATTGGAAAAACAAGACAAGAAATGCTTTATAATTTTGCAACACTGCAAGCTTTTTTCCCAGCTAATATGAATTGTTTAGAAGTGTTGTAAAGAGAACTGCATTTACTTCATGCTGTCTGATTAGAAGTTTTGGCCTTTTATATATTTCAGCTCGGTATGTTTGCCAAGCACTCTTATTACTTCAATCAATTTAAATTTGCAAGACTGATGATCCTGACAGAATCCATTGGCACATCATGTGATCCTGGAAGCTAAAAATACCATTCTCTATGGGGCTTGCTTATTTCATGCTTCAAAGCCTAAGAAATGTTAGTTTTAGGGGAGGAAAAAAAAAGAAGTTTGCACTTTGTGCGATACCAGTGACTTCTTGAAGGAAAAATACCCCGTGCTTTTCATGGAATCTTGGGGCTGTTTTGTTGTTGCAGTAGTGAGTTGTGAGTTGTTTTATGGGAGTGCCTGAAGATTCCAGCTGGAGAGTGGGAGACAATGTTTGGATACAAAAAAATCCCCTCTACTGGGGCCTGAGAGGGTGAGAGTAGCAAGGAGGATGGGGCACATTCCCAAACCTGCCATCAGCAGGGGTAGGAATAGGAACAGCTCTAATATCTGTTTCCCTTAGTCCATGCTGCCAAGCCTCACATCTTCATTAACTGATGTTTGTCTGTCCCAGATGTGATGGCTGAGGGAGATCTACAAGAACTGCACGGAGTTTGCCCTGAACTGTGACTTTTCATTTTAGAGAAGGTGTTTCAGAGGCTCTGTGTGACCATCCAGATGTTGGCTTTGGCCTGTTTTGGGGTGATCTGGCTCCACCATTCACTGTGCGTGTGTGTAAATGAGCATTAGTGGGATGCTGGAATTCTGCCTGGTGAAATCTCTGTAAATCTCTAAAACTGCCTTCCTGAGCATGATACAAAATGCTACTGAGAGCTTCCAAACCTTTCCTCTGCCTCTCAGCACTCACTCAGAGCTGAGGAACCTGAAGAAACTCAGTGCTCCGTGGGCCTGTTCTGTTTGTTGTATTGGTTTTAACCTTTGCAGTAGCTACAAGCTACAGTTACATCTCCTGAGAACCTCCGAGGCTGTTCCTCAGCTGGAGGTAAAAATAACAGCTGATTTAAAAGGGTGAGAAGGGTCAACACCCCTGTCCTTCAAGTTGCAGCTTGGGAGGTTTTTTTGGGGAATTCTTGGTATTTTGTATTGAAGCAGGCTGGCCCCGGGAATGGCAGAAACTCCATCCTTGGCTTTCAGAGTTCAGCTGGATGAAGCCATGGCTGACCTGGTCTGATGTTGGCCTTGGAACCACTTTGAATAAGAGGTTGGTGGGAAGGGAGGAAAAGTCTCCAGCATTTCTACGCCTGTCTTGTGGAACAGCTGCTTTTTATCCATGCCTGATTAACAAGCAGTGTTTAATTAATGCCCGGCTCTCTGTGGGTTTCCAACAATATCTCTGCTGTTGTGGAGACACAGTGTTATTGTCTTGTGGTATTTTTTCTAATTTTCACCTGCTTCTCTCCACACAGGGAGTTGGGCAGCAGGGCAGGAGAGATGTTACTTTATCCAGAATATATTCTGGAGCCTTAGCTTTGGACCTGGCTTTGTGTGAGCACATGCTTGCCTCAGAATAGCAGGATCTGAAGCACTTTTTCCTCTGTTTGTCCTTCAGATTTGGAGAGCTGAGCTTGAATTGATTCTTCATGCTTGGAATATTTTCTTTACTTGTGTTATTCCTTATTCCACACGTATTTGTGGCCTGCCCTGAGATGGGGAGTTTGAGCTATGATGAGCTGTCATCTTCCAGCTTCACAGATCACACCTCCCAGAGCTGTGTAACGGGGGAAATTTGGGCTCTCATAACAAACCGTAACAAACTTCTTGTAGCTTTTGATGGGCATTTCCATTTTGTCATTCCAGGCTGTTTTGTGACACTCGAGTGTTAACTTAGCTCTGCTAGAGCTGGCAGAACTTAAGGCTGGTGTGATAAAGCTGAGAAAGCTGGAGGTAAAGCCTGATGCAAGTAGCTGGAAGGGTGCTTAGAGAATTGCCTTGTATAGTGAAGCATTTGACTCAGCATTGTCCTGGCAGGGACTTAAATTATTTGCAAGTGGTAAGAGTTCTCTAATGGGATGAACAAACACTCAAAGGAAGAGCTAAACTAAAATTTGCACTTTGGGCAACAGCAGGTTCTCAGTCCTGCTCTCTCTTTGCTTTCAGAGGATTTTCTGTGCAAACAGCATCTCAGGGTTGCTGGCAAATCTGGAGATCATTTACTCTTTGTATGTAAATATGTTCTCATCCTCCAAACAGCATGACAATGAGAAAAGAATTTCTTTTAGATGGCCTGGGGAAAATCTTCCTTGAAAAGTCTAGTAAGGATCAAATTAGTGCAAATAAGATTTGATTAGCTCCAGAAAGGGCAGTTTCATAGGACTAATCCTTGGCTTTCTTTTTTGTTTCCCCTTGAACTACTTAGTCATCAGGCAAGGGTAGGATTCCTTTCATCTGCTGGAGGCAGGAGACAAACAAAATAATGTACTGATCATCTCACTGTCATCCTTCCTTCCATATCCATCTGTTTGGTGTGGAGCAAAAGCTAAAACCTCGTAACATTTGTTTAGGTCTTGGCCCTTGCTGATGAAGAATCCCACTACAATAGGTGCAAACGTTGCCAATTAAATCAAATGTCCAGCTTCCAGTGGAGCTTATTCACTCTCCATCTAAATGTAAACACTTGTCAAATGTGTACTTTGGAGCTAAATATAATCCTGAGCTTGCTCGAGAGACCGTGTCCGCTGCTCCCGTTGGTAACACGCAAACTGGGGTGAGGAGAAGGATCCTGTTTGGTCTCCAGGGGTGGAACAGGAATGTGCCGTGGGTGGGTGGGTAATTCAAGGCTGACATTGCTAAGCTGTCCAGTTCCAAGGAGACTGGGATAACCTAGAAAGGGTTTTAGGTCAGCTGAATAAGGAACGAGGAGTGCTGGAGGTAGAGGTGTGTGTGGTGTTGTGTTATTTTTTGTTTGTTGTTCTGAAGTGCATTGAGTGCCTTTGATAATGATCTGTCCCTTGAGATTCTGTGTAGGATGAAATCGGACAAAGACAAGTAGATGGATTTTTAACTCTTTTTGCTCAGCCTTTTTGCAGAGCTTTGGCTTAGTTTATCAGTAAAAAGGAGCTTTTCCTGGCTCTCTGGAGTCTGTTATTACGTTTGCAAGGAGTCTTTGATGGTGAAAGGAAGTATTGAGTGAAAGTAAACCATTCCTAATCCCAGCAGCAGAGCCTGCTCCTTCTTTGATAACCCAGACACAGCAACCGACTGAGAGAACCTGGTAGAAATTCATGGGCTCAAATAACATTCTGGCAATTCGAAGCAGACCAAGTTCATCTTAAATTTACTTTGTCCCTTAAAAGATCAGCTTGGTGAGACATGCCCTTCAGGGATAAGTTCCTCTAATCATAAATAAAACATGCACTTTCCAAGGAAGGCAAGGGAAGGAAACAGAACTGAGAGATTCAGCAGTAAATTAAGACTACTGCTTTGCTTTACTGTGGTGTTGTTCTCCTCAGTACTGTTGCTGTCCATTTTGGTTCATGCAGGCAAAGGTTCTGTTTTGATCTCTCCTCAGTCCCTTGAATTTTACTTTATGCTGGTGTGAAATGATTCAGGGTGTACTAAGTAGATTTATTTTATTTCAGCTCCTAGTATTTAATTATGCTTTTGAAAGAAAAAAAGTTCGAATTTGGGATCAGATTGTCTGCTAGTTATAGTAACTTCTTTTCCATCTATTACTGCAGCTGCTGGATTTCTGGCTCTTAAACATCTTTAGTATAGAGTAAAAAAATACGTGAGGCAGGAATCAATGCCTTACATAATCAATCCACCTTCTGCAGTGAACTTCTTATGCTTTGGCTGGAATGCTAACAGTGTTTGTTTATCGAAGGCGAGGTTTTTCTGTCTTTAGGAAGATTCTCTAACTGCTGGAGCAGATAATCTCCTGTAGGCTGTAGAAAAGATACTGAGGTCAGCACATAGCTTTGTGATTTGCCCAGCTAGGCTGGTAAAAAACAGGCACATTTTGTAGAAAAAGCACATTTGGAGGAGTTGTTCTTGTCTTGTGATTAAATGAAATAAAATGTGGTATAAAAGCATTGCTGTGCTTGACCTTTTAGTGGGACCTTTGTGGTTCTCTTCAGCAGGAGATGACTTGGATGTGCAGTAACATACGTTGATCCAAGAAGACTTCTTCCAATGACTTTGATTTGGTGTTGAACTTCTAAAAAATGGGCAGCAGATGTGAGCAGCAGTGAATGGTGGTGACAAACACTCCCTCATGGCCTGGCATTTATTTCAGGGACCACTTTCTGACTGCTTCCCTCGGACCTGCTGTGCTGTTCTATTGGATGGCAATAGCACGGGTTGAAAACAATTTCCCCTTACTCAGTTCTAGAGACTTTGGCAGCTTTTTCCTGCCAATGCCAGCAGAGACTTGCTCCCAAGATACCAATCCTGAGGCTGTATAGGCATTCCACTTGATGGGAACTTCCCAGTCTCTACTTCCCATCCTTTGAGCCTCGCATTCCCAAGGAAACACAGAGCAGTATCAGGCCTGTTGTGGAACTGCATGTCTAAATCAGCAATGCCTGGTGAATTGGATTGCTTAATGGAATGAGCACTGCTATAATCCTAAGTAATCACCAATATGCTGGTGTCTCAGGGGACGAAGGAAAAAAGAATCCATGAAATCATTTTTATTGAAACAGTAACGAAGTAGATTGCCTGGTGTGTGCATCGCTGGATTTGTCACCTTGGGTTGGAGCACAAGTCATTATTTTGTGCTGAACTGTTTCATTTTAAGAAACAGCAAAATTATATCCATGTTTGATTACTTTGAGCTGTGGTAATGGGGCAGGTGAGAGCACAATCCTTTTACTCTAACAAGGGTATTTTTTCTTGTACTTTGTTTCTCCCTCTTGTTGACACAACACTACAGCACAGCAATCCAGGGTCTTCATGGAACATTTAGTAATTTTGATCCTCAGATAATTCCACTAAATGTGTTGCTGAAGCGTGGCTGCTTTTGCAGAGGGTACCAGTGTTTCCCAGGGATGCATTCAGCAGACTTTGCTCTGCTCCTGCCACTCTAAGTGTGATTTGTAGCTTCCTGCTTTCAATTGATAATAAACCCGATGCATGTCCCATTGTGCTTGGGATCCTTTTTGTTGTGTGATGAAGGGCTCAATGCTGCTGCCTGTGGAGTGTGGTTTTAAAGGAGTGAAGGGCTCTGGTGCACTCCAAAATGTCTGAGGTGGCTTCAGGACCTTTCCATGCTCAGGAGTCATTCTTATGTCCTGCAGACCTGATGCTCTTCTGGGCCAGCTCAGTCTCTGATAAACTTTCCTGCAGTGGCTGCTTGAGTCCAGGTCTGCTCTCGAGGTTCTTCTAGAGCAAACCAGAACATCTCAACTTGAGACCAACACCAGCTTTTTAGCCCTTCCATAACTCTGCATTGAGGAGGAAGGAGCACAGGGACCAGCACCTTGAATAATTCAAAGAGAAAGAAGTGTGAGACAGAGATTCCGGAGACTCCAGGCAGGAGGAGTAGCTAGAGATGCAGACTGATGAAGGCTCTTGCACTCCAGCTTGGCACTTGTTGAGTCACATTTGCACCCTTTGAGTAGGGCAGCGCAGTGTCCAACTCCGTGGAGTGAAATCAGAGAATCATCATGGAACGGTTTGGTCTGGAAGGGATCTTAAAATCCATCGCATTCCACACCCTGCCAAGGGCAGAGACACCTTCCACTATACCAGGTTGCTCAAAGCCTCATCCAGCCAGGCCTTGGACACTTCCAGGGATGTGACATCCACTTCCAGGGATGAATGAAATGGAGCTTAATGATTCTCTTTGCAAGTTCCCTGCCAGCAAACCAGTGCATCCTTCACCTCTGACAGTTCTGGATGTTGTGTGATAGTTTTGCCCAAATAGCAGAGTTCTGCCTGTGGGAGGGGTTTGGCCTCTGTCCATGCTTCTTATTTATCTAAATACTTGGAGTGAGCCCAAGGGAATTTAGAAATTGTTCTGCTCCTGGTAGGCTTCTTCTTCCCACACCACCTAAATGCTTCAGAGTTCTTCAGCTGATCTTGTGAATCAAATACTTCAGTTTCAGGTTTTGGGTATATGGTTGTGTTTGGAAAACTGAGCTCATCAGACACAGGATTACAGCTCCTGTTGTTTTTTTGGATTGGCAATCTTAACTCAAAGTCCCTCTGTTCTCTTTGTGCCTGATGCCATAGTGGATGTGAGGGTACAGTGAATTTTGGTGTGGAACTCAGGAATGTGTTTTAGATAAGCTGCTCATAGTGGTCACACCCTGCTTTTAGGTGGCAAAAATATTAAAACTTGCCTGTCCTTTCAGCTTTAACTTGCAGATGTGTGCTCTCAACTTACCTGGATATGTTTTTGGGTTTTTTTTTGTTTTTTTTTTTTTTTTGCCTGAATGTCCATGTAAGATACACAGCCTAAGCCAAGTTCAAATTATTACCTTTTTTTTCCCTTTGTATTTTTATTGGTACTGTTTCCTTAGTCAGTGCAAGATCAATCAGAAACTGGCTCTACTTGCTTGTGATCCATCACTATTTGAAGGCATTGGTTTGCTGCTGGAAGGTGTCCATGTTGTTTTCTGAGTGCTACAACTTTCCCTCTTTTTCCAGCCCGTATCAGACGTGCATTTTTATCAACATGTTCTGGGCAACAGGCAGTGCAGTGTGGAGGGCAGCCAGCTGAGCAGGGCAGATCTGCAGGTCTCAGATGGGAGCAGTGGATTTACCACATAACACCCAGCTGGGAATTTTCCAGCTGACAGATGCCAGGGGAGATGGCTGTTTATTGGAGGGATGGATTCTTGTGGGAATGCTTCATCTGAATGGACAGATGAGGAACACCCTTCAGGTCAAAGAAGAAATTCTGACCAAAGGGTATAACCAGTACCAAGGTGCTAGGGCTGTGCTGCTGGAGCTCAGCACTTGTCATCTTTAGGAATTTTCAACAAGGGCAGGTGTAAAACCCTGCCTCTGGGATGGATCAGCCTGCAGGCTGTGTAGGGAGTAGCTCATCAGAACTCATCAGAGCAGGACCTTGTGTTCCTGGGGAGCCACACGTGGAACGTGACTCGGTGTGTAGTGGGCTGCCTGAGCAGCAAGGGAAGGGATGAATTCCTTCATCCCAGCACTGGTGAAGCCACATCTGGACTGCTCTGGTTTGCACTCTCTGCCCCAGTTTTAAGAGAGGTTGCCAAACTGGAGAAAATGCAGTGAAGGCCACCAAGGTGGTCCTGGGGCCAGGGCACGCTGTGTACTTTTAGTCTCCAGTTGGTTAAAGGTGTGTTTTATAGAAGATGGAGCTGGACTCCTTTCAGAGATCCATGGAAGAAGGACATGAGGTAATGGGTGTTTGTTGAGGTAATGTATTTTTGTTGCAGCAAGAAAAATTCAATTGGATATCAGGGTGTGCAGAATCCACCATGAGAACAGGTAAGTGCTGAAATGGGGATCACTGGAGTTGAGGAAACTCTGTCTTTGGAGACATTAAAAACTCAACTGGGTGAGGTCCTGGGCAACCTGACTTAACTGTGATGCGGGGTCCTGGCCTGAGCAGGTTGGACAAGCACATGGAGGTCCTCTGCAGCCTCAGTTACTCTGTCATTGCCACACAGTCATCACCTGGACAGCTTGGAGGGCCTGGAGGGGAAGGCAGGAACCTCATCATGGAGATTTGATGCTCTGAGACATTCTGCGAGTTAAAGGGAATAAATTTGATGCTCACACTAGGCCTGAAATGGCGAGAAATCTGTCCAAGAACTGTTTTGTTGTGGGGAAGCACGGTGACCTGGAGGGGATGGAGTGTCCCTCCCAGCTTGGCAGCCCTTGGCAAGGTTTGTCTTCAGCAAATGCTGCAGTCTGTTTCTGGTGCAGCACGTGAGAATCACATCCCAGCTGCTGGAGAGTAAAATTTAAACACTCTGGGCCAGGCACTTGCACTCAGCATCAATTTCTGTGTTCTCTCAAGGTCACTCCAGTGCCTTTTGCTGGAGGGGGTTGAAGATGCCCTTTGTGGCTGAGCCAAGTGTGTGATGTGTCTTACACCAAGAGAGGATAAACTGACACCAACCACATTTCTGTGCATGTTTTGGTTATTTCACATATGTGAGAGCAGAGTACATTGAGAGCAGTGATTACCATACTGCTACCACACATCAGTAGTGTTCCCTAAAATCTGATTCACCTGCTTGGAGCTGATTCACCTGCTTGGAGAACTCCTGGTTTCATAGTCACAAAGGCTCAGAAGGGATGTCTGAGTGCTCCTGCCTTTGTGGCCAGAAGCACAAGGTGGAAGTGGGCTGTAGGCACAGCCACTCCTTCTTGCATCATCCCTCCTCCAGGTTTGCAGCCGTCCTGGTGAAAACAGCGTGGCTCCTGCTGTCCTGCAGAAAGCCTGTGCTGGACACCAGGCCATCCATCACAGCACAGCCTGGCAGCTCCTGAGGCTGCACGCTTGTGAAAATCCATGGACAGGAGAACAGGCTGTTCCACTTCAGGTCTCTGAAGTGGGTTTGTGATGTCGGCACAAAAGCCAGCTCTGTCCTGGAAACAATCTGCTGCTTCTCAGCAAGGGGAGGTGCCAGGGCTGCCTTCTGCCACTGGGATGTTCAGGACAGATGTTCTTTTTCTGCCCTGAGCAGTGGTTGATCCAGGTGGCCTTTCTGACTAGGAGGTCCTATCCCTTTTCCTGCTGGTGGGCTCTGGTTGTAGAGTTGCTTGAATAGTTTTGGTTTTCTGTCTGAGGACTTTCCTCTCCAGTATTTTTTGCCTACAGTGTTGTTTGCCTTTACATCACTTCCCCTCCCTACCGTGTTTGGGGTAAAGTCAGGAGAAGCTTTTTTCCCTTACAGTCAATGCTGGTACTGTGAGGAGCCCAAGGGATGCTGAGAAAAACGAGACAGGATATAAAAAACTTGCACCTTTATGTAACATATCCCTCTTTCCCCTTCTGAGTGGAGATCACTGGTGTGCCTGATCTGAGGGGGAGAGGTTATCCATGTTCTGCTCAGCAATGCTCTCTCCTCCTTCCCTTTACTCTGTATTTTCAGCACATTCCCAGTGGGGGTGATGCCAACTTGTCTTGTGTCGTTCAGCACCATTTTACTGCCTCACATCACATGTAAACCCCACAGATGAATTAATGTCAGCAGGAGGCAAAACCAGCTGATACTTTTGTTTGGAAACTGCTATTTCTTTCCTTTAACCACCCGGACTTCAAATTCTGAAATAGTGCCCCTCTCCTAGGAGCTGTAAATAAGGCAGCTCTGGGTTTTCTGGGCTGTACCTCTTTGAGATACAGCACTCAGAGGGTGATGGGTTCGTGTAAAAGGGTATCTCACCTCTGGTTCTCTGTGACTGATTTGTGGTTGACTTTGCAAGCCAAGTTCTACATGGCTTAGAAAGGCATGCAGTGAAAATTCATGGGGAAAGCAGCCTTTTGGAGCAGGTTAGAAATAACTGTCTTACAAATGGTGATGTCGGTTCCTACCTCAACTGTAAAATCAGCGCCATAATTTAAAGGTATTAAAATTAAGTAGGCTTATAAAGATGCATCTGTGCAGCACAGACCTTGCTTGCAGGTGCAGCAGGCAATGAAGGGTCTTTGTGGAGCCTTTGTGGAGCTCTGCTCTGCTCTGGAGCTGAATTCACTGGGCACACACGTTGAATATGAAGGAATAGACACATCTCTCACACTGATCTCAGTTGAAATCTGTGCTGTGTCACAGATTCCTTTAGAATCAAAAGGTGCTCTTTAGAATCAAAAGGTGCTCTTTGACTTTGTGAGTTGTTTGGTGGAAAGGGCACAGACTAACAGGGCAAAGAAGAAATGGTAGTGGTAGCATAACTGACAAATCAGTTTGTGGAGATGTGGAGTGGCTTTATGGCTCAGAGCAGGGCAAGGCAGCTCTCTGAATCGTTGTCAAGTTGCTGGAATAAAGCATCTACTTACGTGGGCAAAATAGCTCATTGTAATGCTTGAATAGACTGTTATTTAAAGGCCCGTGAGTCTCATTCTATATAGAGCAACATTTCAAGGGGTAAAAAGACTAAATTTATATTGGTATTTTATTAAAATTTATGCTGGCACAGCAGCACTGGAGCTCCAGTGGAAGCTGAGTTGGCTCTTTCATTCAAAGTCACAGTTCTGCCTGCTTTATAACTTAGTGAAAAATTACCTGTGGAGATGAGGTTTCTCATCCTGATCTCAGCCCACCAGGGTGTTTGGTCTTTTAAGTGCTTCATAACCACTCTGTGCTGCTCTGGATGTTTAAATGATGGGGCTGGAGAAGGTGCTTTCCTGGTGAGGCTTTCTCTATATTCAGGGCCTGGTGCTTTATTATCTTAATTATTTCTTTGCTGTTACAGAGGCTGGGGACATGGCTTCAGTGCTTTCTGTGGAAAAGCAAGGGAGCTTCTCAGCCTCTGTCCCAGGTGGGAAGGGGCAGGGAGGCACAAGGACAAGAAAAGGATTTGCCTCCCCTGCACAGGCCAGCCAGCAAGAGAGCCCAAGGGCAGCTTGGCCACTTTTTGTGCCCTGGCCCACACTCCATCCTCAGTTAATTAACTCCAGCTTGTAGACACAGGAAAGGCTGAAGTCATCTCTGCCATCTCTTGGCTCCAAAGCTGTCACTTGGCCTCTTGCCCTTGTGCTGGCGTCCCCTGCGACGTGCTCGGCTCACACTGGAACAGGAGCCCTTTTTGCACTCATCCCACATTGCTAAGGAAAAGGAAAAATAATAATGTAGCCCCCTTTGTAGCTGGAAATAAAGCTGACCTCCTTTTAATTGCATGCAACGCAGTCTGGAGTGCCTTGCATCTGTTGTGCATCCTCGTTCCTGGAGCATCTCTGCTCAAGGGGTTGTGTCTGTTGGATTTGTGGCTGCAAGTGCCTCACTGTGAGGAAATTTCAGAAGATTTGGGGTTTTTTTTAAAGGTATGGTGTGTTCTCTTTTAAAATTTATTCCCATTTTTCCTTATTCTCATGTGTTCGGACAAACCGAGCCCTGTGCCCATTCCCTGAGGTGTTTTTGTTACACATGCTGGGGTAGTTTGTCCACGGCAGCCTTGGCCAGGTGATGTCAGAGTTGGCTCAGTGAGGTGTCCTCAGAGACAGGAGCCACCTGTCCTCACTGTTCTTTTGATGTTGGAGCCTGGCAAATCCCTGCTAGGGGTGGCTGGCTGTGAAATTGGCTCCCTATTGAAATTCTGGCCCAGTGCTACCTTGAAAGCCCTGCAGCAACCCCTGCAAAAGCTGAAGCCTGAAAACACCACCTGGCTCCTGGTTCTAGAGCAAAGTCATTCCACAGGGTCTGGTAGAGACATCCCTCATGGATGTTAATGCTTCAGCAAAATTTGTTTTTCTGTCCCATGACTTCCCCATGTGGTTTCATCCTAATGGATGCCAAGGTCGCCTCTGAAGTCCTTGTCCCATATAACATTCCATGCTAGATAGTTGCAACTTCCTGCCCGAAGGCCCTCTTGTAGTTTAATCCCTGGGAATCCTCCTGTGCTTTGCATTCTGGAGTCACCTTTATGAGGGCCAGTCCCATGTGGCTGATGGGCTTCACCTCAGGAATGTGGGATGTGCATGAGCAGTCCCAAATCTGAGGTGCCTTGGGACTCTCAAGGATGATGTATTCCATCAGAGGAGTGGAGTGTTTGCTGGTCACTGGTGGATAGGAAGGAGGACTTCTGTGGGATGAAAGTGCCTTGGAAGCTCCTGAAAGATGAATGCAGGAAAAGCAATGTTTCAGTTCTGCCTTTCTTTGAGAGCTAGAATGTAGGTGTCCTCATTTCTTTTAAACTTGTGACTTTGTCATCCAGGATATGGCCAAAAAGAGAGACTAAAATGAACAACTTGTTCTCTTTTTTCCCCTCCACCGTTGATGAACATATCAGCAAGGACTGTGACCTGAGACTAGAAAACATCTGGCTTCTTTCACTGGTTCTGTCCCTGCTTCTCAACAGGCAGAGGGAGGGTCTCTTGCAGGGTGTTTTTGTGATGCTGATGCTCAGGTGAAGCCCCCTGGCAGGGCTGGTGTGCGGTGCTCCCAGCACTCCTGATCCCATGCTCATGCCTGTTTTGCTGCAGCAGTGTCCTGCTCTGCGGAGGTTTTTATGATTTGACTAACAATGTGTCAAGGTGGTTGTGTTTGGATTCTCTGTTTTGTCTGAGTTGTTCACGCAAAGTCTCCCTTAACTTCTCCCAGTGCTGTAGGAGCTGTGGCCTCTGTTCCCTTCCCACCTCCATTATTTAGGGCTTGGTACAGCAAAGCTCTTAAGCCCATAGTTTATTCTGAGCCTGCAGATGATTTCACTGAGAGCAGAGTTTTGGTCTCTGTTCCAATTTTTGTTGTGGTTATTTCAATGACAATCAGAGAGCCGAGATAAGACAGGGAGAACAGCAGACATGAGCTTGAGGTTTTTTAATTGCTCTTATCTCTGCAGCAAAGAAACCAGTGGAAAGATCCTGTGAAGTGATGCAAATACAGAGCAGATGCTCCAGCTGGGCTGGACTGGTTCCAGATCTGTGTCTTGATGGGAAGTGTGCTCCTTGGATCTCACTGGCATCTGGGGGGAGGGGAGAAGGTTGTGGGGATGGCGGTGGCTCCACAGAGGGACAGTGTCTCTGCTGGGACAGGCCCAAAAGTGGCACTGCCAGTGAGCAGCTCCTTCTGTCTGTGCCCAGCTGGGGCTGAGATGCTCATGAAGCACCCGGCTTTACCCGAGGCCTGTCTGATTTGATGACTAAGGCATTGCAAAGTATGTGGCAGAGAAATGCTGAGGAATTTTCTGCTTTGGAAGGGAGTATTGTTGCTTGGTTGATTTGAAAGCCCATTTATGGCATCAGGTCAAAGGCAGTTGCTTCTGCTGCTTCCCAATTAGGAGACTTATTGATGGATGACTGAGATGAGGAAGTGGAAAATCTTGATATATTTTTCCTCCTGGAGGAGCTGGCTTGCTATCACAGTGGTCATTTCTCTTCTCCTCTGATTAGGCCCTTGTTTATCTTAGGAATGTGATGGCACTGCTAATCATTGTGGCTGTTTTGATGCTGTGGACATCCCATCTATCAAAATTGGCCTCTGCTGCTTCAGTGACTCATTTTCTTCCTGGGATGTTCTGAGGATATGCCATGGAACAAGTCCTGACATTCTGACATTACAGATGAGGAATTGCACTGGACTTCTCTTCTTCCTTTTCCACGTCTCCCTCTTACAGACACTTCCCATTAGGTTAATTGGGCAAATCTGTGCAGCAAAAAAAAATTCAGAGTACCCCATGTCAGCCCTGTGGTGGGGATGCTGTGGAGGGAAGCACCAGGCTCATTTTTTTGGCATCGGTGTCCAGGAGTATCAGGGGGTTCAAGAGTTCAGGGTTTTTAAGTCCTGGTGAGTCAGCACTGAGGAACACGTGAGCTTTCAAACGTGTGAAAGAAAGGAGAAATTGTTCTCTGGGTCTGTTGTGCATAGGGCAAGAGGTAATTTGCCTCAAGCTGATGAAAGGGAGTTTGACTTTATATCAAGAGGTACTTTCCCATGACTTGGTCGGGAAAAAACACGTGAAGCAGTGGGACTGACTGAGGAGGAGACTGTGGAGTACCCAGTGCTGGTGGCTGTGTGAACAGGATGGGTCCTGCTTTCTGGGAAGGCAGAGCGGGAAGGGAATGTCATGGTGCGTGTGGCACCAGCCAGGCCAGGCTCTGCAGTGCCCATGTTTGATGATGAAGCATTGAGGGGCTCTTGGATCACAGAGGATGGGATGGGCAGTGCTGTCTCCAGGGAAATTTTAATGGATTTGGTACGCAGGGTGCTCAAAGAGACCCTGAGGTGCAACACCTGGGTTTAAAGGAATAGTTCTCATCCTAAGAAGGTTCTTGTGGAAAAAAACCCAAAATTAAAGATCCTGAGATGACTTTTGCTGCATTATCAGCCTGTAGCACTGAAACACTGCGAGTCAGACTGCAGGAACTGAGCTTGGTGCTCCCACTTCACCCCGCACAGACTCTGGGTGCGTTGTGCTGATTTAACTCCCTCAAACGACAGAAAACAAACACAGAGAGAGGGGGCGGGGGGAAGGCACCACAAATGTTCTCTTCGTTTCATTCATCTTTCCAAACTTGCGGTTTTAAGCACCGTGAGCTGTGCAGAGAGTCGAGATTGGGTGACTGGAGGCAAAACCAGGATTGCTGTGGAAGGAAGAGCAGGAGCAGGTAGTGGGGCATGGAGAGACCTTTCCCAGTAATAGGCACAGTGCAAAATACACCTCTGACTGTGCAAGTCAAGGGGGTCTCACAAGCACCTTGGAGCAGTATCTCAGCCTTCTAGAAAAATGGAAGTTGCAAAGTTTTAATAAGAGTGCTGGCAGCAGTGTGGGGAGCAGGATTTACCTTCCTGCCATTAGGTGAGGGTGGGAGGTGTGATTCATCCTGGAGCTGGTCACCATAAATTCTTTGGGAGCAGCAGAGCTGCTGGTTGGGCAGGAGGGAGGAATGTGTCTCTTTGCTGCACTCAGCCTGGGAAGGTGCCATCATCATCTTGTCCTCTACAGCCAAGGTTTGACGGCAAAAAAACCCCAATCCTTGAGTTTAAATCCTAAAGAAGCCCCTTGAGCATCTGGGGGAAGGGGCTGGGGTGGGTTGAGCTCTTCATTTACGGAATGTGCAAGCAGCTGTTCTGTGCTCCCTTTCCCCTTCCTCTTGTTCAGGTAAGATCACACTGCTCCATCTTTGCTGTACATTTCTGGCATTTGCCTGCTTGCACCCTGCCAGGCAAAGGATTTCTGTGGTTGACTAACAAGACAAAGCTGCCAGCCTGGGTGTTCAGCAGATGACCTCAGTTCTTAATCTTCTTTCCTGAAAATACCAAGTTGCTGTGGGAAATGTTACAGAGAAGATGCGTCTGAGAAACTGCACCGTGTTTTCAACAGATCCTGGCTTCAGATGGATGAAAAATGTAACAATTTCTCCCTTTGCTGTATTTTAGCATGATTTCTTGGGAGGAAATTGATATTGTGTTAGTGAGGTTCTGTTTTCTCTTAGTAACTTTGGGACCCCACTGCTCCATTTGAAGCAAATTATACAGATCTTGGAGTTATTTGAATTTACAAAATATTCTAATTGGAGTAACAGTTAATTATTAGTATTAAGATCCTATAGATTCCATGACAATACTGACTAATTTCTGTGTCAATACTAACTAATTCTATTATTTTGTACTGCAATTCAGAGAACTGATGCAAGAGGCCAATGTGGAGTGGGGAAGTTCTGAAGAGCCAGGCATTGCTGGCTCTGCTGTTCTGGTTTTGCTAATTTCCCTGTGAGACAGAGCCAAGGAGACTCCAGCATGTCCAGCAGTGCCTGGAAGTCAAAAGGCAAAAAACCAAAAACCCAAAAAACCCCCAAAAACCCAAAACCAAACACCAAACAAGAAAACCCACAAAACAAAATCAAACAAAACAACCAAAAAAATCCAATCAAAAAACCCCAAACCAAAACCAACCAACCAAACAAAAAAACCCCAACAAAAACAAAAAAAAAATAGATGCTTTCAAGTGGATTTAAGGTTTGTGTCACCTTTTTTTTCCCAGGTGTACCAGATTTTTTCTTCCACTTCCACCCAAATAGGCCATATCCACCTATTTCTTAGATTCTGCCAAAACTGAAAGAAAAGTAGTTTTTCATGCAATTCCACCTTGCATCTGTGACTTGCTGCATGGCCCACATGAGATTTGTGAGCAGTTGTTGATGGGGCTGAACTGATTAAACCGAGTCCGTACTTTGGTTGACAACTAAACAATGAAGACTTGGCCAAACTTTCCTTTGCAGTGGGGTACCTGGGGCTGTAGACAGAGGCAAATTGCAGACATGGCTTTTTATCTCACGTGCTCTGACACCCAATGGGTGCTGGGCTGGAGGCATCGTTCAGACAGACGTGCACAGACACCCAGACAGGTATCCAGGTGTAGCAGGAAGGTTGAGCAGTAGGGAACAGGGATTTTCACCTTTGAAAAGGCTGTGATTGGTTGTGTTGGAGCTGCTGACCAGCTCTGGGCCCTGTGGGGGACTCAAATAGCTGTGGGGCACTGTCCAAGGGAATGAGTGGGGGTTTTGAATAGTCACAGCTCATCCTCAGGTAGGAAAATCTTGCAAAATGAGCAGCACTGCTGCAGCCCAGCTTCTACCATATCCAGGTAATGAGAAGTGATGTTACATCAACTTACAGCCTTAGCTCTGTGTCCACAATGCTTCACTTATCTCCTTCTCCTTCCTGTGATCCTTGCCTGAGAGGGACTTGTGACCGTGGTGATAATTATATCTCTCTATATGTGTCTTCATATTCTGCTCCTTGAAGTGTCTGAAAGCTTCCTCTTTGATGTGATTCTGCTCCCCAGAATACATTATACTTTCCCAAAACAAGTACTGTGCTTGTTATAATTATTGCAGAAGTGCTGAGCATTTTCAAGTGCTTTTCATCATCCCCAAATGTGGAAATAGATGACTTGGCGCTTTCTTTTTGCTGCCAGCTGCTAAAGAGGCCAGTTCTGGATTAGGAGGACACAGTGAATCCATTGCAGAGGAATGTCTGTGGTGGTTGCACAGCACTGGGTTTGTGTGAGGACTGTGACCGTGTAGGGCTGGAGGTTGGGGTTTATCTTCTGCCTTGTGTAGGACTGGGATTTTAATCTTTGATGTGGTTTCCAAATGCACTCGGCTTTCAAGGGCAGGGGCTGGCACAGGGCCTCAAGTGTCTGGTGGAAGAAATGGTCCTTTGTGCTGTCAGTCATGGAATCACAGACGGATTTGGGCTGGAAAGGACCTTAAAGGCCATCCAGTCCCACCCCCTGCCGTGGGCAGGGACACCTTCCACTATTTCATGTTTTTCCAAGCCCTTTCCTACCTGGCCTTGAACATTCCAGGGATGTGGCAGCCACAGCTTTGCTGGGCAACCTGTGCCAGGGTCTCACTTCCCTCATTGTACAAAAAATTCCTTCCTGATATCTAGTGTTAATCAACCTGTTTTTGGTGTAAAACTTTGCTAATTGTTTGGTGGACCGACGGTGAGGTGGGACCTGTGTGCTTCGTGCTGTACAAATAAAGGCCAGACTTTGTTTGACTGGTACTCTTTTAGTACTCCAAGTCTGTGTTAATATTCCAAAAATAACACTTGTTGTCTACTTCATTGTGGAGGAACTCCCACATTCTTACAGCAGATATTTTCTTATTAATAATTTTCATACCAGTAGGGGCTAGCACTAGTAATGATCACAGAGTCACTCAGGTTGGAAGATCCCTCCAAGATCATTGAATCCAACCACTCCCCCAGCACTGCCAAGGCCACCACTGCCCCACGTCCCCAAGTGCCACATCCACATGGCTTTTAAATCCCTCCAGGGATGGGGACTCCACCACTGCTGTTTCAGTGCCCTTTCAGTGAAGAAATTTTCCCTAATATCCAGTCTAACCCTCTCCTGGTAAAACTTGAGGTCATGTCCTCTTGTCCTGTCCCTGTTCCCTGGGAGCAGAGCCTGATCCCCCCTGGCTGCTCCCTGCTGTCAGGGAGTTGTGCAGAGCCAGAAGGTCCCCCTGAGCCTCCTTTCTCTAGGCTGAACCCCATTCCCTGCTCCCTCAGCTGCTCCTCATGATCTGTCCCAGAGATTTAAACTGGAGCAGACATCACCCACAGTGACTGATGTCACCCAGACCACGCAGCTCTGCCTAGGGGGGCTCCCCTACCAAATATTGTAAACAGACCTTTTTTCTTAATTTTTTTGAAAAAAGCTTGGTTTTCAGCTTTGTACTCAAATTAGCCAGTGACTGTGTACGGATGAATTTCCATCTCCAGAATGTAGCTTCTCTCTTCAATTTCTAACAAAAGCAATGAGAGCTACTTGCAAAAAATCGATATTTCAAATTAAATCCCCAGTGAAAATTCTCTAGAGAATTCAGCTCCCCAGAGAGTTTAATTCAATTTGTTGTCCTTAGAAAGAAAGCATACAACCTATTATTTTAGGGAATGGGATACAGGCTTTGTTGAGCTGCATGAACATATTATGACCACAACAGAGCCAGATAATTCTTTGCATGCAATTTAAAAAATAAGATTTCACTAAACCTTCAATAAACTAATTAATCACTAAGGAAGACTCCTATTCTGAAACACAGAAACTTCTCCAGCTGAATTTGGTCTTTGCAGTTGAGCCACTTTACCTGAAAACATTCGTGGTTTGCTGGAAAAACTTCTCCTGGATTAATACTACTTTTTAAAAATAACACTGGCCCTTCATAGCTGGAAGAGCTCAAGTGTCACATTTAATGATGATATATCAATTAGGCTAATGAAAGGCAGTAGCTGTCCCTAAAAGCAAGCTTTGCTTGCAGGAGGTTTGCAGTTTCTCACAAAATGGATTTATCTCCAGTGAGGAATGTTGTGGAATGAGTTTGATATTGTTGGCTGCTTTGGGATTCTCCAGGGGACAGAAAATCCCATTTCACTTGCCAGCTTCAGCTTCTCTCCTGAGAGTAATGGATGTTTTTACTACAGGATCAGTGATGTGGCATCAGTTGTGTCAGTCCCTTTCCCTTCTCTGGTTTCACTGCTGCTGGATAAGAAGGTGGAGGTCAATTCTGACACATTCCTGCAGGGATTACAGGTGGTGGAAGCTACCTGGTGTGGATTCGTTTTGTTGTTCATTTCTGACAAGTTCAAAACAAGTTTATTTTGTTGCCAGTAAGTACTGGTTTGGCCTTTAACCCTTCCATGTTGTTCTTTACTTTGCTGGCTGTTCATTCACAGATTTCAGACACGAGTTCCTATAATCCTCCTTTTGAACTCATTTTCTCAGGATATAAGGCAGTCAGTGAGGGTTTCTGTCACTTTCTGCGTGTGATGTTCATCTCATTCTCTCCAGAGTTTTGAACCTTATGGACCATCCAAAAGGTTCAAGGGATCCAAACTCTGCAATCTCATTTGAATTAAAATTGAAAGATACTGTCTTTTTGGTGGTTCTGGGCATGCAGGGCAAGGAAAGAATTCCTCAGAAACTCTGGGCAAGTCTGTAGTATGATCCCAACCCTTACTAGACATCAGAAGAAGAAGAGGAGGAAGCAGGTGATCCTTATCCACTGCTGAAATTCCTCAGTCTGAGTTCGCATCATCTTGGATACCAAAGCTAAGTCATTGCATGAGACAAAACTGAGATAGCCAGGATTTCTAATGGAATCATCTCTGGTTTTCCCAAATTGTTTGTTTTATTCTGTCAGAGTTATTTCCCTGTCAGTCCTGTGCTTAAGCTTGTTGTGGGTTGTGTGCATGTGTACTGAGGAAATATGGAAAAGCAGATGGGTCATATCCTGCTTTCCTCCCCCCCTCTGTAAGCCCATAAAATGCATAAGTGGGCCAAGCATTCTTTTAATTTTTTTTTAACCTGTTCAGCTATGTTTTATACTTTCAAGATTGCATGTGGTCAGCTGGACCAAGTAGCTTTGCAAGAGCTGTTTGTGAGCTGGAGAACAGCTCAGCCTGGGGCTGCTGAGGGCTGGACCTCAGGAGCTTTGTATTGCAGAGCCACTGGCATGGCTGAGGGTCCAGGCAGGAGAGGCACTCGAAATAGGTCTCCTCCCAGCTGGGAAGCAAGAGGTGGAACTTCTGTCTTGACTGGATAGTAGGCAGTATCCCTATTGTGTGAACATCCCTCAGTGCCTCAGAAATGGATTTTGGTGACTCAAACGGAGGAAATGGCAGCACCACAGTTCTCAAATGTTCCCAGCAGGTACTTTGGTTTATATGAAATCTATTTTGTTTTCGGGCAGGGAACTTGCTGCCCTGTCAGCTGCAGCAGGGAACAATTTTATGATGGAAGTTCCACTCTGGACTCCCCACACAGAGTCTGGAGGCTCCAAATGCTCTTCTTCAGCATGGAATCCGGACTAGTCTCTTGAGCCTTTGGGTGTGATTGCTACCTGTGGTTCACAAAACTTGTCACACCTGACCAAAGCAGGGTTAAAGTGTGGAGAACCCAACTTGGAAGAGAAGTGCGATGTGGGTTTGTGAGGGTGTGGGTGACCATGGCAAATCCAAAGCCCTGGAGGGTTGAGCCTGCTGTCTGTCAGTGTTGCTGAGAAGGTGAGCACACAGGTGTGATGTAAAGAGTGGGCTCAGCACATGTGCTTAGGTTTATCTGCATTTGAACAGTGTCTGCTGCCCTGCTGAGGCTGCTGTGGTCTGAAGTGCTTTGCACATCACTTCAGCAGTGCAGGGCCCGTTGCCTTCTTGCTGTGGGAATGTGCTCCAATTTCATGCCCAGCACATGGGCTGTGGCAGCTCTGAAAGAGTAATGCAGCTCCCCTGGTGCTGAACATTTGTGAGTTGTACAGAGATATTGGATAAAGTGAAAATAATGTGTATTTAGAACGGTTTGACCTTATGCTGCCTTCCTTCTAGGAGGTCCAGCTGCAAATGCTCAAATGGTCCCTGTTGGTGCTTGCCAGCCAAGTAGTTTCTGAGTGTAGCAGTGAGCAGCTACTTACTCCTGACTCCCCAAATAAAACTGATAAGGACCAGTGAAAAACACCTCAGAAAATTCATATAGGCTTTACTGGAGCCTCCAGTAGGCTCTACACTCTTTTAATTTCTTGCTAGAAATACCCTGGTTATGTGGGCTTAAAGAACACGAGACTACAAAGGCACAGGGTGTAACTGCAGCATCTTCCTGCTCCTGGGACTTGGCTGTGCTGCTCCAAGCCAGCTCCTACAAGGTATCTGTACTGATCACAGGCTGTTCAGCAGGGCAGAGCCTCAGCTTAATCAAATAATCTTTGTGTTATATCTAGTATGATTGTCTATATCTGACTATTTATAGCCTGGCGCCATGTGTGCCAGACACGTGTCCCAGATCGTGTCTGAGAGTGTGTTTGATAATAGATTTACAATTGCTGGAAAGAAGTGTGGCGATGGGCACGGAATTTTGATGGCTCTCCCTCTGCTGTGCTGTGGTTCGGATCCCTGTTCCTTAAGGATGCTGTGGAAATGCAGAGGTGCTGCTGCAGCAGCAGCGACAGCTGTGTCCGGGGGCTCCATGCATTTCCTTCCAGGGTGACCCTGGCTGTGTTTGTACCCTTGACTGGAAGTGAGGAATGGGCTAGCAGTCATTTCAAGAGATTTTTGGGCAGGGTTTTTGTAAAGAGACAGTGAATGTGGCTGGTAGATAAAACTGTATAGGATATGGGGGATACCAGGTGGATGTGGGTGTTGCAGTCAGAGACATTCCTGCCTGGTTTGTAATTCTCTGTCACTTGCAGTCATAATATCAGGGCTGTGTGTCCTCAGTTTGGCAACACAAACCCAAAGCTGGACTAAAGCAGAAGGTCCCGAATGAGATCCTGCTTTTGTGTGAAAATCCACTCTGCAGAGTGGATTTTCCAATGGGATGGCTTTAAATGCAGAGGACTGTAAACATCTCTGAAGTTTATTTCTGCCCTTCAGCTGTGAGGCTTGGAGTGATGCCTCGTGACCCTCCCGGCTGTAGGCTCTGGGGCTTTTTGCTTAATGCAAACCTGGCAGCAATATTGGCAGTTCATAAATTGTCATCTTTGCTTGTCATCTCGATCGGGACAGCTCATTTTCACCACAGATGTGGACACCTGGTGAGACTGCAGGAAAGTGCTTTGTACTCATTGCAGCTGAATTGAGAGACTGAAGATCTACCTATGGAGAAGGAATAAATGAAACAGAGACTAATTGTTACTCCACTGCTTCCTGTTCTTCTCAGTCACAGGTGGAAAACTTCAGCTGCAGCTCGTGTATGACCACTTGAGCTCTTTCACCTTGAATTGACAGTGAAAGAGCTTTACGAGGTGAATGACAGAACCACAGAATCCCAGAATATCCTGAGGTGGAAGGGATCCCCACAGGGATTACTGAGTCCAACTCCTGGCCCTGCAGAAACACCCCAACAATCCCACCCTGTGCCTGAGAACATTGCCCAGACACTCCCTGAGCTCTGGCAGCTTTGTGCTGTGACCACTGCCCTGAGGAGCCTGTTCAGTGCCCAGACCTCCAGATCTCTCTTTCCTGGAGAGATGGAACTGTGGCAGAAGTGGCAGCAGCGTTTCTGCACTTGTGTAGAAAAGGGATAAATCTGTAGGAGAACAAGGCATCATCTGTTCTCTTGCTCTGAGAACAGCTTGTTTTTACAGAGATCTGTCCCTTCACATGGGAGAGCTTTGTCAACAACAAACAAAAAAAAAAGGGGGAGAAAAGTTAAAACTTCCTGCGTAACCTACAATTCCCACTGGTCCCAAATAAAATGAGATGTAAGCACCTCTCTGACTTTAAATAGCACATGGGTAGTCAGTCCTCAGAGTCTGGTGATAGCATCCGTAAAACTGATTGGATTCAGGGAATTAAACAAAAGAACCAAATCTGTGCTGCTTTCATCTGCACTGGAGTGGCTGAGGAAGAAATCAATACTTGTTAGCTCAATAGGGACAATATTGTCAGTGCTGGAAGTTATTTTCCATTCTTTGTACTCTATTTAGAGCTTGAGAATGATCTTGAGTCCATCCAGCTGAGCCTTTGCAGAGGAGACAAGGGGTGATTTGGGGGTTAAGGCTGGAAATGGGTCTGAGGTTTGTTTTCATTCTCTGCTGTTCCACAAGCTCCTCATGTGACCTTGGGAATATTCTTAGGCTTTCTGCAGTTGTTAGGCAACATTTCTCCTCACTCCTTTAGATGGGGAGTGATCGTGGGCTGGCAGCTCTGTTGATGACCACGTTCAGCTAAGTCTGTCTCCTTTGGTTCCTGGTGGCCTTGGATCTTTCTCGGTTTTGTTTAGAGGATGGTGCCTCTCCCTTCAGTGACTGAAGCTGCTCTATGAACTTGCCACTGTTTGTTCCCACTGGTTAGGCTGGGAAAACCCTTTTGTGACTCTGGCTGGTCATGGTATTCCTGCTTGTCTCTTTCTGTAACTTTTCCATATAAACTCAACTCTGCTGGCAGCCAGGAAAGGTCTCTGCTGTTTCTCTATGCCAGCTGCAGTCTGTGCCACCTTAACTGGCTGAACACTTTCCAGTGCTTTATGATTAATAGAGGCACTTGCAAGGGTTTGTGGCTTTTCTTCCCGGGTCCTGCCTGTGCTGTCAGTGACCTTATCTACATTTAACTTTGCCTTCTGGATTCTTGAAGACAAGCATAGATTTGAGCAGTCCAAAAAGAAAGATTAAGCCATCGTTTTAGCTAATCTTCATGCAGAGGAGACTGCCTGCTCTTCCTATCTGGGGTTTGAGAAATTCTATTATGCTGCAGCATATCTCCAAGGAAGGATTTGAGTGATGATGTTAGCAGCCTATCTTACACTAATTTTTACACTTAATAGCACATGATAAGCCTGTTGTCTGCAGAGTAGCATTTTCTTCTTGAAAAACGACTCCTGTCATTTGTTGTGCTGCAGCATGAAAACATTTTGCATTTTTCTCTCGGAGGAGTTTTAACTATCCAGTGTCTGCTGCCTGGTGATTGTTTCCACTTTGAACCCAACATGCACCTGAGCCAGAGTTCTTCCTAAGAGGTTTACAGGAGGTTTATGGTCACAGAATTCTCCATGGACTTCTTGCAGTGCACCTGATAGAGCTGTGAGGTCTCTGATCACCTGTCAGATTTTTAGGACATTCCTTTGGGTCTTCAATTTGTCCCTTCTTACAATGCCTCCTGCCAAAATAATTCCCTTCAAAGACACTGAGCCCCTTAGTTGAAAGCCTCTTGAGGTCTTAGAGCCTCCTAAAAGCCTTCAAACTGTGGCATTTCTGTACCTGCAGAATAATCTCATGCATTTCCCAAAAGACAGTCACAGGTAACCTCCTCTGAGGCCTCATTAGAGAATGCAAAGATTTTCCTCTGTGGATTTATGTCTTGGCCCTCCATCCTGGCAGCAAGGGGGTCCCTGTTCACTGTCATTCATCTTTTGTCCTGCCCTTCTCCTTGAGTCAGAGAATCACAGAATTGTTTAGGTTGGAAAAGGCTCCTAAAATCATTGAGTCCAACCATTCCCCATCACTGCCAAGGTCACCACTGACCCATGTCCCCAGGTGCCACATCCACATGGCTTTTGAGCATTTCCAGGGATGGTGGCTCCACCAGTTCTCTGGGCAGCCTATTCCAGTGCCTGAGCATTCTTCTGGCATTTTTGCTCCTTTCCAATTTCCCTCTTTTATTCCATGTTCTTCTTCCATGCCAATTTGCACTGTTTCTCATCTGCCTTTTAGTGACTTTTTGTGGTGTCTCTGCTGTTTCCTCCTTTTAACCTCTGGTATCTTCTCCCTTCCTCAACAAGGAGGAAGGGAGAGTTCTTTGTGCTGTGCTTTTGCAATCACTCCCTGACTACATTCACAGTCATTGAGGTGGGCTTTTTAAAGCTGTCTTTTCCTTAAAGCCATTCCGGGGCCTGAAGTCTGCCATGTGGTACACTTAAAACTTTTAAAAATCATTTCAAGAAACCTTAGGACCATCTGCTCTGTTTTTACAGACAGACTGTAGGCAGACTGCTGTGGTGGCCAAAATGATGTGGTCATTAAATCACTGTGATTTTTCTCATTGTCAGGTTGAAGTTCTACCACTCCACCCTAAAACCAAAGTCCTTTCAATTCTGCATATGCAGGCAAACCATCACTTGGCATTAAATGGATTGATTAAATGTTCTGCTCAAGTAGGCTCAGTGAAGCAAAGTCTACCCAAACTGGATCACCTTCTCTGCTGGAACATCTTTTTCATGCCTGAGACTTCTGTTAAGGAATCAGGAAGCCTATGGAGGAGAGAAGGGTTTGGGGTGACCTAACTGTGGCCTTCCAGTACCTGAAGGGAGCTGACAAGAAAGATGGAGAGAGACTTTTTACAAGGACCTGGAGTGATAGCACAAGGAGAATGGTTTCTCACTGACAGAGAGTCGTTTTAAATTAAATAGTAGGATGAGATTCTTCCCTGTGAGGTGGTGAGGCCCTGGCACAGGGTGCCCAGAGAAACTGTGGCTGTGCCATCCCTGGAGGTGTCCAAGCCAGGCTGGATGGAGCTCTGAGCAACCTGGGATAGTGAAAGGTGTCCCTGCCCATGGCAGAGAGTTGGAACTGGATGATCTTTGAGGTCTCTTTCAACCCAAACCATTCTATGATATGATACTTTAACTCAGTCTTGCGCATTCAAAACCGTCCGAATTTTTCCAAATCTGAGCCTGTGCATGAATGTTCCATTTGCCTTCCAGCATGCACAGATTTAGTAGTGGCTTAACCAGAGTGGCATCAGGTACCTGGTGGAGCCTGGGCAGCAAGTGTGTGCTCTGCCCTTGAAAGTTTGTGATTCCTGCTGACACCAAAGAGCCCTGTTTGTCGGCAAGGCAAGAACTGGGCGGCTGTTTCCACGCTGGCCAGACAGCCTGGCAGCCAGAGAGGTCGCTTGTGCTTGGGTGTCATGAGGGCTGACAGCAATCCCGGCAGCTCGAGCTGCTGCAGAGCTCCTGTTCAATTGTTTTCAGAGAAATTGCACTCCTGAATTGAAACCTCTCTTCAGGAGAAGGTGGCTGCAGGCACTGCTGATCCTGGAAACGGGTTCCGCTCTCCTGAGCCAAGGTGGGCACTTACACCAGTGCTCTGGAGAACTCCATTAACCTGGTGATTGAAAACTTGGCCAGAAAAATATGTTTTGTAGTCACAGCCCAAGCCTTCACTTCTTTTAGCCTTGTCTTGAAGCTTTGACTGGTATCTTAACACTCCAACAGAACCGGTTTCTAGGAAGTGTGTTATTGCCTTCCTCATTTTTTTGCTGCTTTTGGTAAAACAGATGGATTTCCGTGTCTCTGTGGTATAGCATTTGCTCTAGATTCCCCCTTCCCACAAGCACTTTCACGGGTTCTTTTTCTCAGAGGAGGTAGATGAGTGATCAGAAGACCTCAGACAACTGTCAGAGGCCCTGCAAAAGCCCCTTGGCGCTTGCCTCCTCCTCAGAGCAGTGTTCAGGGGTCTCAGAGGTGCACACCTGACGAGGCCACCCAGCCAGGGCACATCTCCAGTGGTTTTCCAGCTGAACGAGCTGAGATGGGCTTTGTGAGCTGCTCTTTTATGGAAGAGGAGCACATTCCTCTGTTGTTTAAGAGCAGATTTTCAAACAGACTCGATTGACGTGTTGGCATCTGAGTGAAAGGTGTGTGTTTGAAACTGAAGGGCTTTGGAGAAGTTCTGCTCTCATATTTATGGCTCCATCCAGACATCCAGACAACTTGGGCTGCGTTGGTGTGATAGTTTTCCTTATTGACTGAGTAAGTCTTGTGGTCTTTTAGCCATTTAGGTGGAAGTTGGGCCATATTTGGCTTTACTTGGGCTGATCAGTGAGGGGATAGAAACCCCAAGGTGCATTTTTATTGTGGCAGCTGAGGAGCTTCTGGTCCCAGTGGATTTTCCTGCAATCCTCATCACAGCTGGAATGGAAAGCTGGTCAGGGAAGTCCTTTGCTGTGCCAGGTAAGTTACAGCTCTGGGCATCATCAGCTGCCCACAGCTCCCAAGAGTATTCCCTGGAAAGCATCCAAGTGCTGGAGCACTGGAAGTCACTGGAATCTCCTGTTATTTACTAATGCTCAGGGAGGTCAGCAGCTTGCCTTCTGCTTCCACAATTTGCTTGTGCCATGTGTGAGCAATTAGATTGCAGGCTGTGTTTTCAGGTGGATTTGTCCAAGTGTGTTGTATTTCTCTCTTTCCAGATTGAACTATTCTTTCTTTCTGAAAATGGAGTTTTCCACACTGTTACAGGATGTTTGGTTAAAGGCTGGAAGAGATGAAACACTCTGGGCTGCTTGGGTAGGGACTGGATGTCTCCGTTGGGCTGGTGGGTGCTCTCTGAAGAACCACACCAGGTCACTTAAATTAGAGCAGCCATTTAACTGCTGTTAATTGCTCTGGCTTAGGTCAGGCCGAGATCAGCTGCGATCAGAGAACTGTGGGGCTGAGAACAGCTCTCTGATTTATGTTAAGAAGATTCTTCTGGAAGCAAAATTTGAATTTATATTTTTAATGGATTTCTGAGACAGAACCATCTATGGGAGGGCTCATTTCCTAACAGTTTGTATTAAAGCTGTTGTTGATGTTCTGGAGCTTAAATACGTTTACAGCCTCTATAAGTGAATAAAAAGAATATTCTCTGGGTACTTTACAGATGTGCTGAATATCAGCTACGATGTGACAGCAATAAGCACATCAAACTGTGGGCTACTGGCATCATTGATATGCTGTGTGTGCAGAGGCTTTGTACATCACTAGGCTTTGTGCCTGACAACTGCAAGGATGTTAATTATTATGCTATAATTCATCAGCTGAAGGATCTTGCAGCACTGTTATTAAGCCAAATTCCAAGACCTTTGCTAGGTCATTAAGCAAAAACTAAGTAAAGATGAATTTGCTCCGTTATTAATCAATGAATTAAATATATTCTGAAGTCCTGTTTTAAGAAGGAAGGTACTGCTTAGGTGAAAGGTGAAGAAATTAGGTAAAAGTATTTAAACAGAAAAATAAATTATTCTTCACAGTTTAAATAATTTTGGAAAAGAATTCTTTTTGCAGAGTCCTGTGAGCCCAGGTCAGTTCCTGATTTGAGGAGTCACTGGGCTTACAAGAAACAGCGAGAATGGGCTGGAATTTTACCCAGTAAAGTAGGTCCTGTCCACGACCTGTGATCTCTCCCCTTCCTCCTGTCTTGTGGCTCTGCTGTGCTTTGTCACTGAGGACCCTCTTTACTGCCCCAGTGCAGTCAAGGCATCAGTTTTTCAGATTTCCCCATCCTTAGCTCAGGCTCAAAAAGCTTCTTGATCTTGGCTTTGATTTCAAGGCCCTCACGTTCACTGCCTACCTTGGGTGAGACTGACCCCCAGATGAGCTGTGCAAGGAGTGGTCTTGGCCACCTGGACGTTATTTGGTCCTGGGTGTATGAGTGACCTTGCTGTCAGCAGTCACTGAGTCACTTCTTCTCAAATCCCTGGATTTGTGTTATCCTAGAGTCCCTCTGATCTCTGGATAGTTTTTTTCTTCCTTGGCACATGCCTGAGCAGGGACAGGCTGCTTTTCAGGTGTGATTTTCCATACCACTCCTGTGGCAGCACCTTCAGCAAGCAGGTGCCAGATCCTTCCCAGTGGAAGCACTGGTCAGCTCCCAGTTTAGCTCCCCTGAGCTCACACTCAGCTCCTGACCCAAACCCAGCCCTGGCTTCTCCTGCTTGGGGCTGTTTCCAGCTGCCTGGGCCATCTTGAGGTTTGAGTGCCTTTGGGAAGTGCCAGCTCCGTGGCTTCCCACAGGGACAGGAGATCAAATCTGGGAGCCCATCAGCTAAACAGCCTGTGGGGCTTACAGGTTTTTTTTTTACTTGCTTCTGCATCAGTATCTGACAGGCTCAAATCCCAAGGTGCTGAGGAATTACAGCAAATATTTACTCTCCTTTCTGTTGTGGTAGCACCTGCGAGGCCGTCTCTGAAATGTGAGGTGTGTGGTGCTGGGGCAACGTTCGTTGTGCTTGAATTTTAGACACAGCTGCTGCCCCAGGAGCACCGGATTCCAGCGGACAAGGAGGTTGCAGAGAGGTGAATACATTTAGGACAAAGTGTGAGGGCAGAGGCAGACGCTAAACAAAACCCTCACGAGCTCCCTTCGGCTGCAGCCCGTGGTTTGTGCTGTGAGCAGGCTGCCAGCTCCTCGGACTGGGCTGTCAGGGATGTGTTTTGTAGGCAAACCACGTCTGCCACCACCCCACCAAACCAAGGGAAAGTTGGAGAAGGCTTTTGCTGCTTTCTTACTTTTTTTTCACATTACATCCGTACATAAGCTGCTGGGATCATTAGAACGAACTTCTCCCCGTATTTCAAAAGCAATCTCTTGTTTTGACATTCGCAATCTGGCTCTTCCCTGGTGTTTTCATGGTGCTCGTGTGGAAATGAGCAGCCTGCGTTCCCTCCTTCTCCTTACGTGACTGGAAAAGAGAAGTTCAGGCATCTATTAAATTCCCGTTGAGAGACAGGCGCTGAAGTGTGAGCTGGCTAAGGTTTGGTGCATCTTTCCTAATATTTATAGTTCAGCGATTTAAGGAGTATAATCAAGTTTCTTGGGTGAGAAACATATTCCAGCCTGTTCCTATTGGCATGGGACAGCCAAGGAGGGAAGCATTGGTGGGTAAGCAGAGAAGTGCAGAGGAGATGGAGCAGGGGAACTGACAGCAACTGGCTGGTACCGGAGGCAGTTTCTTTTCTCCTGAAGTGTCTATTTCTGGCTCATGCATATTATGGCACAGATATTTCCCAGAAGATAATGTGGCTTTTATTTGAAGGCAGCTCTTTCTGCTGACTCCAGGTGGAAAGGCAGGGTATTTGGGTTATGGCCTGCATGTGTGGATCACCTTCAGTGTGATAGGGAAAAGGGGCTCAGTCCATGGAGTCACAGAATGTTCTGACTGGAAGGGACCCACAAGGATCATCAAATCCAACTCCTGGCCCTGCACAGGCACCCCAACAATCCCACCCTGTGCCTGAGAGTGTTGTCCAAACACTCCTGGAGCTCTGGTAGCCTTGGGACCGTGCCCATTCCCTGGGGAGCCTGGGCAGTGCCTCACCACCCTCTGGGGAAAGAACCTTTTCCCTGGGCTTTGTGCAAGGCTGAATCCCGTGATCAGGGAACGGATTTAAGCTATAAGAGGAGAGGTTTAGATTAGATGTAAGGAAGAAATTCCTGACTGTGAGGGTGGAGAGGCCCTGGCACAGGGTGCCCAGAGAAGCTGTGGCTGCCTCATCCCTGGCAGTGTTGCAGGCCAGGCTGGACAGGGCTTGGAGCAACCTGGGATAGTGGAAGGTGTCCCTGCCCTTGGCAGCAGAGCTGGAACTGGATGGTCTTCAAAGTCCCTTCCAACCAAACCATTCCATGATTTTATGATTGTGTGGTATGGAGGTCACCTTGTCTTTTGCTCTCTGAAGAACACAGTCGCTGGATCTCAGCTAAATGGAGGTTTGGGGTTTGCTGCCAACAACTCTGGCCTCCCTGTGTTAATTCACTGCTGTTTAATTACAGTGGAGCTGTTCTGCCTTGGCTTTACGAAGTTCTGTGCAGGCTGATCGAATGCCATCCTCTCTAGGGCTGGCTTGTACAAAACTGGCCCATCAAATAGGTGCTTTTTGCAAAACCCAGAGCTGTCCCAGAGCTGCTAATGAGCCTTTTTAGCTCTGGGCAGCACAGCAAGGCTGGGACACGCTGTGTCCAAGGGAGGTTTGTGCTGCAGGAGCTGCTGGCAGGCTCAGCTGTCGGAGGGTGCTGTGATGTGCTCTCCAGGTACCTCGTCTGCCACTCTGTGGCTGTTGTGTGACAGCAGAGATGCACCGAGCAGCCAGAGCCAGGGCCAGAGCCTGCACGGGGGCTCTGCTCAGCACTGTCAGAGTTGTCACTATTTTCTCCTCAGAGTCGCAGTCAGAGAGCAGAACAAGCTTTAACCTCTGGACAGGCAAGAGGCACACTATGGCAGCCCTGAGATTTGTCTTCAGCTTCAGATTTGTTCAGGAGAAATGTTTGGAAGCTCATCATTGGGTGCCAGATAAGTTAGTGTTTTGTCCATCATGAACAAATTGGCTGCAAGAAGCTGGGGGATACACAGGGAGGAGTATAGGACTGTGGTGCAGAAAGGTCATGTTCTGCCAATGTGAGCAGCACAGGGGACGAAAATGATAGTGGAGAACATGGTTAACCCTGGTCAGCAATGATGTGCCTAGAGCTGAAATCCGTCACTGTTACAGGACAGAGAGAGATAGAGGGAATGTAACAACTGTATGAGTAAGAAAATCCAGTTGCAGCAGCAAGGCTCAGTGCCCTGGCCTGGTGCAGGTGCTGGTTTCTTGCTCTTTTTAGCTCCTTTTTTTCCCAGTGCCTCACTGTGCCTGCCTCTGTCAGGGCTCTGCTGACCTCTCCATGTGACCCCTGGCTGCCTCTGCCCTTCATTGCCTGCTTAAGACAACTTCTCACAAAGTCCCCTCACACTGTCACCTCCACTGCTCTTTGCACGAGGGAGGCATCCTCTGAGCAGCCACATCCTTTCTGCTCATTTCTCAGATCTCAGCTTAAAAACCTCATCTCCTGTTGAGCCTCCAAACCTCCACTGCAAGTCTTAATACCCAGACTCCTGAGGTTGTTTCTCAGGTCTGAGCTGATGCTCTGCTTTGTGCCTCTGTTCTTACTGTCTGTGGGAACAGAAGTACTAAGCTGGGTGACTTCCACAGCCAAGCAGCTATGTTTAAAAAAAAAAAGTGAGTTTTCCTGAATGTTTTCACTCTCTATTTTCACTCTATTTCATCAGAAGTGACCTGAAACTACTCCTTTTCATCAGGCACCCTGGGGAAGCCTTGCTATAAAATAGTCCTTCTTCTTTGATGCAAAACACTTTGAATCAGAAAGTGTTTCCAGTTGGGGTTTTTTTGACCACAGCTATCCCAGTGGGGTGCTGGCTTGTCAGGCATGTGATATGTGATCATACAGTCTGTCCAAACCACCCTTACGTTGGAGTCTGGAGATCATCTGAAGCAGGACAAAAGTCCTGTCCTGGGATGCTCTTGAACTGTGCTGTACATGAAAGGTGTTGAAGCAGAGACCTGGTGGGTTTGGTGAGTTGAAGTGTTAGATACAGATCTGAATGGTACTCATGGCAATAATGGAAAAAAAAAAATCTATATCCTTCCTCTCAAAGGAAAAAGAAAAAAAAATAGAGAAAAGAAACTCCAAAAGATTTCATAACAGACTTGAGGGCCTTTTTCTTTTCTCTTTTTCAAACTGAGGCTGCATTTTTTTTTGCCAGGACGCACAAGAACAAGGCCTGTACAGCACAGGGGCGCCCACGTGGAGCTCAGACAGGTCTAAGCCTTGCTAAATGCAAACTCACACATCTCTCAGCTGGATCACCGCTGTGTACAAGATCCTGAGCAGACTGGCCCTCGTTTCCAGGATAATCACCCTAAAATCTGCCTTCTTGTACCTGCTGGGGTGAATGTTGTGGTAGATCCCACAGCAGCGAGGGGAGCGCCTGGTGCTGTGATTGTCAGCCTGCCTCCGATGGGCTTGGCTGTGCTTCCACAGATAGAAAAGCAGGGAGAGAAGTACCAAAAGGACTGGAAATATTTCACATTTGTGGAGCTCAGATACCTCATTTGAGTCTCTGGGACTGGTAAATAAGTGCTGAAGTCAAAGCACTCAGAGTCTGTTGGTATTTTCCTGCTGTGAGGGGCTCTGGCCGGTGCCCTCGGATTGCTGGAAGAACAGGGCTCGAGGCAGCGCAGATTTTGAAAACATTGGCATCACATTCTGCCAGGGAGGAAACTTTATCAAATGAAGCAGAATGGGAGGGGGAAAGAGAGGAGGAAGACTGGGAGATGAGCTGTGACTCTGCAGCGTGGCTGTCCTGGGACTCCTCCAGCCCCGCTCCTGCCAGTCACCTCTGCCTGACCCGCCTGCTCCATCCCTTCCTTCCCCAAACGCTTCCAGCCGTGAGCCTCCTCTCCTTACCCCTCCTCCCTCCAAGCAGCTGAAACCTTAAATCCTCCTGCACTTTCCTGTCAGTTGGTGTTCGTGTCAACTCGAAATATCTGCAAATAGCCAAACATGAAGCTCCTCCCTTCTGGTTCCCATCCACCCTGGCACAGGGAGCCAAAAAACGTGGGAATGGTGTGTGGGGAGATGCTCTCATCCTCCAGTCAACACAGAAGGTAGTTAAGGGCAGAAATTAATAAACGGGAGGGTTTGAATAGACACCCCCCAGCTGCAGTGGTTTTTCTCACTGAAGCACTGATCCATAAAGTTTTGAGTCGAGCACTGTGTAAGTTAATTTAAAAATGCATCCAGTTCTGGCTGCAGGCATCTGGCCTGGGGTGGAAGAGGGAATAGCTCAGAGGTCTGTGCTGCCTCTCCCTGCCCACTGCTGTGAGTCTCTGCAAGGGATGGGTGAGTGGTGTCCTGAGTGCTCTGCAGTTGGAGTGTGGGGCTGGGGCACAGATGGGTCCTGTTTTCCCATGGCCATGGGAGTGGAACGTCCTCATTATGGCTTTGCAGGGAGCAGAGGACGGGACACGGACAAGTCTTCAAACTGCCTGGTGATTTTGGGGTGTTGCACTTCAAAGACTGTTCCTTTTTCAGAGCTAAAGTTCCATTATCTTCTGACTATCAGCCCCATTTCAGCTTTCACAATGCACAGCTCCCAGATCAGCTGTTCTTTTTTTTTTAACAAAGCCTGGCTTAGGAAATATCCCTTGAGACATCCCTAAAAGATTCTTGCTTGCAAAGCTACCTACTGATGTGCTCCTAATTACTGTAATCACATTATTTCAATGATGCCTCCAGTACAGAGGATTTTATCTTGTCTTTTCACGTACGGGGTGTTTGTATTTGGATTTTCTTTGGAATTGGAAGTTGTGATTAGAGTTTCTGGAGTCTTCTAGCAGGGTGTACTCCCCCATGCTGTAATAAAGGGTGTAAGGCCAAGGGAGAGGCAGTTTATCTCTCTTCCCTGTCATGAGATCCACTGGAGAGCAGTGCTGAGGGTCAGGATGGGATTTTTTCAGCCATTTATAGAGTTCATTTTGCTGTTGCTGTAATTGTCTTGTTCTTCTGGCAATTTTAAGTTTCACACTGACCTTTAAATTGTAAGTATCTTTTTTGGGACTGACTAGAATAGTTTCAGGGTATTTTTTTTTTGTGTGTGTGGTTTGTTTGTTTGTTTTCCATTTGAGACATTGGGGCAGGAGGAGGAAGAGAACAGGCTTGTCATGAAGTCACTGGGCAGCAGCTGAGGCCTCAGTTCAGTTCTGGTTGCCTGCTGTGGTACATTGACTGGAATTAAAACCAGATATTTGGGGCCAAGTTCTAAATCCAGCAAGGTGAATATTAGAACTGCCATTGTTTTCAGCAGGGAAGTGTTTAATTAATTTTTTTTTTCATAGGAAGAAAACCTAAATAATTAGAAGTATCCCAGACCGTGGTCCTGTTTCCCATTCTCTGTTAACTGCTATTTCTGATGCCTGTTTAAAAAACGTGAAGCATCACAGCATTCATGCACTCCTGATGCTTGCCTTGCTTAGAGATCAGTGAGGCAAATGAATCCAGAGGCTGAAAGGCTTTTGAGCTGGGCCCCTGGAGCAGAGCAGGTCAGGACTGCCAGAGACGGTGGCTTTTAGAGGGCTTGTAAGCACCAGAGCTGCTTACTCTGGAGAACTGGAAGGAAAGCAAGAAACTTTGTTTTCCAAATGCCAGAAAAGTCAGCAAAAACTGTTCACTCTGACTTCAGTTTAGATGGCTTAGAGCAGTGATAAATCGAGGGTCAGTGTGCACATCAGTGGATTGGTGTAGGTGGTTAGCAGCGTTCAGGAGCTGTATTTTCAATAAAACATCATCTCTGTGATGCTTTATAACATTACTGGTACCTTGATCTCCACGAGTCGGCTGATGTCCAGTTCCTTCCCAAGGGGTTGAGCTGTGATGGTGTTAGACTGGTTTTGGCTTTGTCCACTGGTGGATCTCAGAGCAGTTCTCAGGAATCAGTTGTCTGATTTTTTTTCTAGGCCCCTATGAAGCCACATGTCCCTCAGCTGTCCCAGTAATGTGTTTGTCAGAAGGTCTGTGCATAAGACAATGAGTGGTTTTAACCACATCCTACCCAGAGATCTGTTTTCCTCTGAGAACAGAGGAGAGTCTTTCCATAATGAGATATCCCTGTCAGTGCTGCAGCACGACAAGGTTCCTTCAAACCTTAATGATGAAAGGCAGAGTGAAGCACAAGCCTCTGGTAACAAGCAGAGCACAGCACTTTGATGTTTTCCTTGAAGAAATCAAACGTGAAGTTGCATTGACTCCTGGGATTTATTTGCTAAGCACACATCTATCGTCACGGGTGTGGGGAGAGGGGGAGGTTTAGGTTGGATTTCAGGAAAAGGTTCTTCCCCCAGAGGCTGGTGAGGCACTGCCCAGGCTCCCCTGGGAATGGTCACAGCCCCGAGGCTGCCAGAGCTCCAGGAGCGTTTGGACAATGCTCTCAGGGATGCACAGGGTGGGATGGTTGGGGTGTCTGTGCAGGGCCAGGATTTGGATTTGATGATCCTGTGGGTCCCTTCCAGCCCAGGATATTGTAGGATTCTGTGTTGGGGACTACTAGGATAATCTAATGGCTCTGTGGAAATCACAGTGGCCAGGAAATACGGTGTCTCTGGGAGCTGGCTATGCATGGAAGGGGAGTCTCTGTGCTTTTAATCAGGCACATAAAAATGAGTGAGGGCAGGATTCCCTTCCAGACCTGATCCCAAAGGGGCTGTCAGAGGAGCTCAGCTCCCTCCGTGGCCCACAGACTGAGGGTGCCTCAGCAGGACAGTGGGAGCTGTCCTGTGTGACCCTTTCCACAGGCATTCCCTGTGGGACTGTCCGGGGAAGTTTGGATTGGCATGGCCAGATGGCAAAGGAGAGTCAGTGGGAAGAGTCTCTCTGCCAGAGCAGACCAAGCACTGCTTGCAGGGATGTCTTACTTGCAGGAAAAGCCATCTTCAAGGTGTGTAAACATTGCTCAGTGTGTGTCCCTCCCTCATCACTTAATTTACATGGAAACACTGTTTGGGATCAGCTGAGCTGCATTTGTCAAACTTTACCAGCCTATTTGCTCATGTAAGGGTGACAGTTTCCCACCTGGATGTTGCCTCCAAACCCCACCGTGTGGCCATTGCACACACCCATTCCAGTGCTCCTGGCAGCACAGGTGGAAATCCCTGCCTTGCTGCTGTTGGGAGCAGCTATATCCTGCCTGGATATACATGTGGAGTGCAGCGAGTAGCTTGGAGCACAGAGGGATGCTGGAGTGGTCAGAAAAGCCTGACAATCCTGTTTGGTGGCAGACTTTGGGTGCGATTTGCACTGGTTGTGGTGGCCACTGGGAGCAGGGCAGGAAGCAAAAGGCTTAAACTGCAGTCAGGCAGAGTTAGGTTATCTCTGCAGGGCAGTGAATCTCTCAAGCAGATTGTGAAGTCGCTTCAGGAGGGTTTAAATAGCAGGTCGAGCTCACGTCATCCTCCTGCAAGGCTGAGTGGATCCTCTGCTGCGCCGGAGAAATGGATCGAGTGACCTCTGGAGGTGTCTTGTGAGCCCTGTTTCATCATTCAAAGCTGTAGCTTTGAAGAAGAACTTTTTTTTTTTTTTTGGTCCAATTACATGAAATTATATTGCAGGCATTGCCCTCAAGACCCCTTAAAGGCTTAGTGTGGTTCTGGGCTGCAGTAGGGATGGACTAGAGGAGAGAACTATGAAGGTGGTTCAGTGGCTGAGCCTTTTAGCTCCATACCCCCAGCTTTGGTGGCCACCACCAGGGATGTCTTGGAGAGCTGGCAGGCAGCAGAGGCAAGGTGAAATGTGTTTCACCTCACTTTTGTGGTGATTTGTAGGTCTAGGGGAGTTGTAGTCTTGGTGTTCCACCCTTGAGGTGCAAATCCAGTGTTTCTTACGTGCTGCAGCTCACACAATCTGTGTCTGTGATCAGCCTCAGGGCCAGACAACTTCCATGCAGTATTTTTAGTGGGTAAGTGACCAGTGAAAAAACCCAAATCTGGAAATAATTAAACTTCTACTTTAATTTTCAGTGTCAGCTGAATACACAAGGGAATTTCAACATGATATATGAATAATTAACACTAGCAGTTTAAAGCAGCTTTCTTGCTAAGGCTGAGCACTATGCAAAGGAATTAAAATCAAAACACCCTTTAAAATTTCCTGAAGGGAAAAGGAAAGGTAAATAAGTACTCAACCTCCTGAGACTCCGGCGAAGTCAGAAACTTCCCTTAAAATTACTCTCTCGATAGTTAAATATTTTAATTGCCACAAAATCATGGCATTCGGTTACAATTCCCAGAGGAAACTGCAGCTGTGTGCCCCTGGCTGCACTCAGGTCCTTTCATGATTATACATTTCAAAGGCAGTGGCCCAACACGTTGCATGTATGCCTGAAAAATTCTGCTTTAAATTTAAAGGTAATTACAGTTTAAAGGTAAAATTTCAGGTAAGAGCTGGAAGTCATATCCAGTTTTCCTGGAGGAAGAGTGTTTTCCCATTCTAGGATTTTTCTGAGCATGCATCACTTGCTGCTGTTGTGCCATAGGGATGAAACAGATACACTGGAAGGGAGGGACTTGGAGCTGGTGCTGCAGCTTTCCATCTTTGTGTCTTGATGTTATACGATTCAGGGTCTTGATTTTGCTCTCACCAGAACTCCTGCTTGTCTCCTGTACTCGAGTTCCTTTTACAGCAAAACAAAAAGCACAGTTCTGCATTAAATACGTCACCAGGAGATTGTGCTGCTATGCACGCTGATTAGCATAAAGAAAATACTGAACAGATTTACTTTAACTCTCTAAAGAAATTCACCTCCAGGCTGAATGCCAGGGTGAGAAATATTGGCTTAAAAAGGAGCAGTTTTGGAAGGTGATAAAGCCCTGGAAATAGGATGAAATGTCCAAATGCTCCAGAGCTATAACAAACAGCTTGTGGTAATAAAGAGTTGGCAAGGATAATCCCTGTTTAAGAAGCGCTTGTAGAGGATGGAGCAAAATAAAGTCATTTAATATCAGTTTAAAGTCTGGCCTTGTTAGTGAAGTTGGTTTTTTCATGGAATCATAGAATCCCTTGTGTTCAAAGGGATATTAAAGACCATCCCATTCCAACCCCCTGCCACGAGCAGGGACACCTTTCACTAGACCAGGATGCTCCAAAGGAGTTCCTGCTGCAGAGTTCCTTATCTGTGTGGCCAGGTGATTCAGAGAGTTCCATTTGATGGTGGCTCATCTCTGGTTAACATCCATCAGAGTCAGTCTGCTCAGTGAAGAACAGCTCAGCCTATAAATCTCTTCTTTCTGTTGCTGCCTTTCAACAGCAACGTAATTCCATTTAATGCATGCTGGTAACGCTTGGTCGGTGCTCTAAACTGAGAGGAGATGGGCAAAAATGGATACAAATGCATCTTGGCTGTGATTCAGCTGGTCCTTCACATCCTCCAGACCTGAAGAGGAATATTAGGAAGGGACAGTATGTGTGTGTGAGAAGTCTCACTGAGAGAGTGCCAGGGAAAGTACACTGTTGTGGTCTAGCTGTGGTCAGGCAATCTGACAGCTCTGTGCTGCAAAAAACAGGATAATTAGCACTTTTTCCTTCAAATAAGGGTGTTTTGGGCACCTTTCATTTCTCTCTCTCTGAATTTGTTCCTAGCTCAGAAAGGAAGCTCTTAAAATACTGTTTTTAATTGCTCTTTTCTTCGGAATAATGAATAATTTAGGCTGATAACATGTAAGAAACACTATTCTCCCAGATTGGTTTCAAATGTACTTTGCAAACCCAGACCCAACCGCTTCATCAGGTGCTGAATTACAGCAATATGTCACTGCAGACTCTCCCTGCCTTCCTGCAAATGCATCCAGACACAAATACACCCAGAGTCTGCCCCAGAGCACCCCGTGGGAAGCTGACTTCATCCCGGCTCCGTTTGGCACCGCCTGGAGATGCTGATCCATGACCTTGCAGCCTGGAAAGCGCCGCGTGCGAGCAGGAGGCAAGAAAAGTAGGAGACTGCAGCTTGAGTTGGAGGTACTGCAGGTTTCCAAGGAATTCGTGGTGCAGGAGGGGTGTTCGTGCTCGGAGCTGAGGTGCCCGGGTGCAGAGGGTGGCCGGAGAGCGCACAGGTACGAGTGCCAGCCTTAGGGACACAGGAGGGAGCTATGGACTCTCCTGAGGTGCTGCAGGGTTCACCCAGGCATGGGAACGGGCAGGAGAAGGAACCTCAGGAGCACAGGAGCCGCCAGAAAAGCAGACCAGGCATCTGCTGTGCTTGCACTTCTAGGGTTGCTTTACTACTGGTTAACTCTGAGTGATCTGGAGAGGAAGGTGGAAGGGAAAGCATCTTCCCCAGGGAATACAGATTAAAAATAATAGATGGTTAACACTTGGACTTGGATGATTTAGAAGTCTTTTCCCACCTAAGTTGTGGTTGTTCCTCAATCTGTTGCCATTGTGGAGATCTGAGTTAGATGTGTGGAATTACACCTGCTGTTTGTGTGTTGAGCTTCACTGCTTGTTCCTTCCTGTTTATTTTAAATTACACCTGGCTGCAATTCCATGTCATAAATAGGCAGGCCTTTAAAATCTGCATCACGTGAAGCTCTGTAAGCATCAGCTCCATCAGCAGAGTTTTCTGGAGGCTTCAGATCAGCTGCTGGGCCAGTCCAGGGGTATCACCAGTGCTTGGTACTCTGCAGATACCCAGTTTCCATATTCCCTGTCTCAGCCTCATTTTCTGGATAATAGCATTGCTCAAATTATCAGGTGGTCTGGAGCTCTGCATCCCTTGACCGTTGGCCTGTTCCCTGCTCTGTGTGTTTGACCGTGCTTCTTCTCAAACACCCAGTGTATTTTTTCTTGAACAAAATCGTTGCTTTCCCTCCCCCTCTCTTTCTTTAAAGCTCTTTTAAACACCTCTTGCATTTTTGTCCTCATTCTTGCCTTTCACCCCAGTTCCTGGGTGGATACTACGTGCTATACTTGATACAGTCTGAGCTATAAATAAGAAGCAGTTTGTTGGAAAGTAAAATTAGCAGGCCAGATTTTCAAACCGCGCTTCTAAATCTGTGCCCAGGCACCTCGGAGTGTGCCTGTCCTCGTTTCCCGAGGTGCTGAATCCTGTTGTTATCCTTGATTTCAATGGGGATTGGTGGTGCTCAGGACTCCTGGAAATCAGGTCACTCTTATATTTGGGTCTGGACATGGATGGAAGAGCCTGATGTTCACTGCTGTGTTATCAGTGGAGAGATTAAGGCATGGCCAGGTTGGAAGCTTGTTCCAGGTCAGTCCATTACCGAGCAGCAGAGTGAAGTGGGGAGTTTGGGGAGGGAGGTTCCTGTATATAAGGGGTAATATGAGATTCTCAATGGGTGACTGTGGACTCACTCACATCCCTGTGGTGACAAATTGCAAGTTCTTGAATTCACATCCATCATTTCACTTTGAAATATGGTCATAGGCTGGAATTGTTACGCCCATCTGAACATTGCTGAAAGGGAATCGTCTGCAGATCTGCTGCAGGAATGTCCCTGGCGAGTTATGGCTGGAGTATTCCTGGTACAGGAAGCAATCCATATGAAAATCTGCACCTCTAAAGTATTTCTCTTGGCTGGAAATTGTGATTTCAATTAGCTTAATCACTGGGGTAATGCCCATGTGTTGCACACTCTTAAAACACAAACAGAATTTTGCCTCCCTGCAATTGTCCTAAAGTGGTGCCAGCTCCATTCTCTTGCAGTCATTGAAAATGTTGCTGTCCACGGGAGTGCAACAAGGATTCAGTCAGAAGCTTGAGTGAGAATTTTTTAAATAAGAAGCTGGAATTTAGGCAAATTTAGAAAAAACAGCTGTGGGTATATCGTGGTGGCTCCTGGGTTAATCTTCAGCTCAAATCAGATTGTCCAGCTCAGTGTGTAGCACTGAGTTACCACACTAATGAGCACAACTAGAAATGCCCACAGAGAGAATTCCTGGTCTTTGATTTTTGACAGGCAATGAACTGATGAAAATCACAACAGGAACAGCTTGGTTGTGCTCCTGAAAATGCACTCAGCTGGGGGGGTGCTGCTGTTTGTGTTTTAAGAGTGTGCAACACATGGGCACTACCCCAGTGATTAACCTAATTGAAATCACAATTTCCAGCCAAGAGAAATACTTTAGAGGTGCAGATTTTCATACAGATTGCTTCCTGTACCAGGGAGCTGCTCCTCTGCTGCAAAACAACCAAAATACAGCTGTTAATGCTGGGCAAAACAGCAGCTCTGTATTTTTCCTTCCTGGGGTGGACGAATTCACTAAGGCCACCTAAACCCCTGCTGCTGGTCTGGCTGGGGACACAGGGAGCATGTTTCGTGCTCTGCCTCCCGTGGCCACGTGTTACAGCTCAGAGAGACTGGGTTGGTCTGGGATCCCTGCCCAGTGCTTTTCAGGCTGTTTTTGAGCCCTCAGCACACGCTGCTGAGCACCAAAGGTCGGATTGCTTAGCATAAACCCTGCAGCCTGCCCTCACCTTCTCGCTTCCAAGGCTGCCGAGCCAGGCAGGCACTGGGAGTTGGGCCAGGAAACAATTAATCTTCTCTAGTTTAGGAATTTCTAGAAACACAGTAGGAAGATCATCAAAGAGTGGCCCCCGTGGCTACTTTACCCATGCCATGGCAGCTCATTCAACAGAGCATCATCAAGGGAGGTGATGGATTTGTTCTGCTGCAGTCTCTTTATGGGTTCATCTTGCTCTGGGATGTTGGGAAAATGGGCTCTGCAAGTGGAAGAAGTATCTCACCAGAGTGTTGAGATCACTTGTGTCTTCCAATTTGCTTTGTGCTTTAGGAAAAAAAACCCACGTGTGGATTGCCTGGGAGCAGAATAAGAGGGAGCTGCAGCTGGAGCTGGAAGGGAAGGAATGACAGAAGAGGGGCCAGTTTGATAGATGCTTGTTGACACTGCAAAGAGAAATAGTTGCTTTACCTGCCGCCACGAAAAATAGTGCTGGGCTTTTGACTGTGGTTTTGGCAGCTGTGCTTTGGTAATTAAATTGTGCCCCTGGTTCGGAAGGCACAGGTAGAGGATGATTAAAAGCCTCTCGGAGGACGTGGCTGCTGCATTTCTCCGTTCACAGCTGTGTAACCCAGGGCTCGGCTCTGCAAAACCTGAACACACACAGAGTATCGAGCAGAAAGAGGTCTGCATGCAGAGCATCCAACACAGATTTTCTGTGTTAGTTCAAGAGCCTCCAAGTTCTCCCTGCAAGCCTCCTGTGTGCTCCTATGCCAAGACAAGGACTTGGCATCCTGTTCCGCTGCTCCAAGCTCTGCTGGAGGAAGAGCAGCTGCTTCAGTCCACATTTCCCAAGCCCTCTCCCAACACAGCTTTCCCCTCTTTGGGAAGAGTGTTTACATAGCTACTTTAAGCAAGTGGGGATTACAAAAAGAGGAGGTTGAAGCTGAATTTGGCTTGTGGGATTTCTGAAGGCTTCCTCTGTTGCCAGCTGCCTCCTGCCGCTCCTTCTGGGATTCTTCAGGTGGATCTGGTCTGGTGGGGACCAGGAGCTCCTGAGCCTGGAACTCAGGAGCTGGTGCTCCTCTGGAAGGACCGAGGGTGAAGTTTCATGATCAGTTTCCAAACTTAGTCCATGATGCCAAAGGGCTGGCTGTGCATACTCAGCCATTTGTTCTTGTCCTGTATTTCAGCTTCCTTCTTACCCCAACAAAACCATCACAAGGTCGTTTGGGGATCAGTTTGAAAGCAACTCTCCATTTGCCCGTGTCAGAGCCCAGCTCAGCACCATTCCTCAGTTCTGGGGACGCCTGATCCAGGCAGGGAAATCTCACACAGTTTAACAAGACCAAATGCAAGATGCTGCACCTGGGTTGGAGCAATCCCCAGATTCTTCTACACTTTTATATATTGCTTTTGGCATCCAGGAGAGTCGTGTTAAACACCTTGAATTCCACAGTGGAAAGGGCAGGGGACAGGGGAGATGTAAAAAGAGAAAGGATTGGTGAAAGAACAAGTGGAATGAAACCCTCTGCAATGTCCTTTTGCAGTAAATTAGGTAGGTTAATGCTGAGTTACTTCAGTTACAAACCCCAGGAGAGAAGAGCTGCAGAAGCTGTCCTGGAATGCGGTTCCTGGGAACAGGAAAAACCATCCTGGGTGGCAGATCACAGCATAAAACTGATTCAAAATACCAATGGTGGGACAATCCCTGAGGGAAAAGCTGCTGTTCAAGTGACAGCATGGTGTGAGGGAGGTCAGCCAGCTCCACTTGCAACTGAGCTGGAGCAGTACAGGGTGTCCTGGAGGTCCTCAGGGTAAGTTCACTGGGTACTCTGGATTATAAGAGCAATTTTTGTGCCCACTAAATACAGATCTGAGCCTCTGGGTGAGCTGCAGCAGTGCAAGCCTGCAAGCTGGGGAGGCTCAGGTGAGCATGACACGTGGAGATCTGGTCTTCCCTTTTTGCTTTTTTTTTTTTTTCTTTTCCCTTCTTCATGCTCTTGAAGTTTTGGTGGAGAAAGTAAAAAGTGTGTTCAGTCTGACTGAGCCCTCCCAGGAATCTGCATTTGTACCAAGTTCTTGCAGAGAGAAGCCTACAGGCATTTTACGTGCATGAAAAACTAATGCAAGGTTTTCTCTCTGTCAAGACACATCTGTAGGAAGCAGAAGAGTCTGTGTGTTCTTCCAGGGCCTCTGCACCATTTTGCTGCATTCCCATTATCCCTGGAGTGTTGCTTCCTGACAGGAGAATGTAGTGAGAGTTAGTTCCTTCTCCCACATTACAAGTGGCAGGACCAGAGGAAATGGCCTCAAGTTGCACCAGGGGAGGTTTAGTTTGGATATCAGGAAAGAATTCTTCACTGAAGGGGTGGTCAGGATTTGAAACAGGCTGCCCAGGGCAGGGGTGAAATCACCATCCCTGAAAATGTTCAAAAAACATGCGGCTGTGGCACCTGGGGACAGGGCTTAGTGCTGAACATGGTGACTCCGGTCCTGATGATCTTTGAGGTCTTTTTCAACCTTCATGACTTTATGATTCTATGATTAGTCTTGGTTCCTCTGTCCCCCAAACAGCACTTACTGGGAGGAGCCCCTTTGTGCACTGGTGCAGAGAGCAGGATGTGGTGCCTGTTCAGAAATGTTGGAAATCAGCTGTTGTGCTCTGGTTTATTGCAAGGCTGGGGCAAAACATTGCCAGGCAGTCATCAGGGGAAAAAAATTAAAAAATGATATTTAAACTCCCTGTCTTCTCACTGACACGGATTCCAGGTGCTGACAGATTTTGGAAAAAAGGGGCAACCCCTCCTTAGGTATTTAGAAAAAAGAGCTGAGTGAGAAACTCTGTCCCACAGGCTGTGGAAAGCTGTGTTTCTCCTACTGAGTCTCTCAGGAAATGTGTATTTGACCTACTCTGGCCTCACCTCCCCCATTCCTGCCCACTGATAATCCATGACACTCAGGTACTGTGAGCAGAGGGTCATTTTGGGCTTGAAGGTGCCAACAGTTAGCAGGGGATGTAAGGGAACCCTTTAGTGCCAGATTAATGGTTGGGGACTGAGTCCTGATAGCACAGCTTGTTCCCTAATGAGGAGATGGGCTTTTCAATAACTTCACAGAATCCTGCCATGGACTCTGATTTACCCCTGACAAGTTAAACCAGGGCCAGATCAATACTGTGCTCTGTGGCAGTAAATAGGCTTGATTTTAAGTATTGAGTAAGAATTTATTTCAGATTAAGGGTGCGTTTTTTAAAGGGTAGAGCACACCGGCCTTTCAAGGCTGTGGATGGCTGCTGGATCTTGCTGGTGCAGATCTCAGCTCCTGCAAAGCCTTGCTTGGGGAGCCAGTGTGAGCTGGGGTACATCACTGCCCTGGGAACAGGGAGGCAGCAGGGATCTCCCTTGATAGGAGCAGTTTCACTTAGAACCACCTTGTTTGGAAGAACCACTCAGTTCTGTAAGTGGCCCGAGGACCTGAGGAGACTTTTCATAAAGACACTTCCCCTTTGCACCAGGTAAAGCTGGTCTGACTGGGCCTCCCCTGTGGCTGTGGAGGTGTGCCTGTTGAGGGCAGGGATGTGTGTGAGGAGGGTGAGCTGTCCAAGTACTGCTGGAAGAGGTTTGTTGTGCATGGGGCTGCCAGTTCCTCTCTGGGAAAGAGACATTTCAGGTACCCATAAAACAACATTACTAAGAGCTATCATCATCCTCAAGAAATGCAGGATTTCTCTAGGAAAAGCCTGTTTCACTTTTACTACTCATTTCCTTTACATACTCCTTTAAAGATCATCCAGTTCCAACCCCCTGCCATGCAGGGACACCTTCCACTATCCCAGGTTGCTCCCAGCCCCGTCCAACCTGGCCTTGGACACTTCCAGGGATGGAGCAGCCACAGCTTCTCTGGGCAACCTGTGCCAGGGCCTCCCCACCCTCATAGGGAAGAATTTCTTCCTGAGATCTAACCTAAATCTCCCCTCCTCACTCAGCTTTTCATGTATGTTTGGAACAGAGTCCGTGCCCCTCTTCTCACACTGGAAAACCATCACCAGTCATGAGCCAATGTCTGAGTCCTGTCTGCTCCCATCACACGGAGCACAGTCCAACACGCCAGTCCAGAGACTTGAGTAATTGACCCAGGGAGAGAATGAGGAACCAGACTAATTATGGTGAATACTCAGCTTCGACATTTTCTTTGTGTCACGACTGTTTAATCCTCCCTTAATCCCCTAATGCTGCTCAGTGACTTTTCTTGTGTTATCTTCATTGTCTTGCTAATAAGATGTTGCACGTAGCAGAGATTTACACTGAAAGGTATTAAGGAGGATTATATGAAGATTAGACAAGAAACACTCACAATAGGTTGGAGATTTCTGTGTACCCAAATTTTTAATTTCTTTAGTGCAACTATTTTACTGGGTTTTTTTGAAGAATTTGTAGAGAATTTCTCCTAGAAAATTCAGGAAGTTGCTACTGTTCAAAAGACTTCTCTTGAATTGCAGCACTGGTTATGTTCATGGTTTTCTTTTCCAAAAAGTGAGCCCAAATTATGAGGGGAAAAAAAGAGGGGGAATCAAACTCACATGGGATCACTCTTCAGCTGGACCAGGTACACATGAACATCCTCCATGGTACCCCTGCTCATGAGTGCAGATGGACTTTGACACTCAGATCAGATTCCAGAGGGCTCTGTGGGTGCTGGAAAATGCTTTGTGCTGAGCTTTTATAACCACAATTATTTAACCTCTAAGGCTTGGCTGTGGTGGAATAGGGCTGATGTCTTGCAGCTGAGATTTTGGGCTGTTATTTCACCATCAGTAAATTAATATGGCTGGAATTTTGCAGGAGCAAAGGCACCCTTGCATTAGATCAGCACTTAAAATGGAAAATTAAAATACTTTCAAATAAAATAGCAGAAACCAAGGGGTGGTAGCTTTTATGGTTAACTCTCAGAGCTACTGGAACTTAATCTTACTGTAAGGCCTTAAACAGAACCACCCACTGAATCAGGATTTGGTCACTCTGTTCCTTCAAAAGCTACAACTGTGTGTTCAGTGTCAGGCTGGGACACAGTTCTTACGTCCTGTCCTGTGAATCCCTGGTGCTCTGCCATAGGAGCCTTTCCCAAGACTTCACATCTGCCTCAGGAATCTTCTTGTGATCGAGTGTCTGGTGCTAGTGGGTGTGAGGCTGTTTTGACTTTCAGGTATCCATTCCTTCCAAAGAAGACATAGAAATAATGAATAATAAATGGTACTTGCTGACAGCTTTTCTAACATTTCCTGCCTGTCCTTTACAGTGGTCTTGCATTCCCTGTTCTGTAGAGATTGGAAAACACCACGTGCAGTGATGGGATACTTATCTGGGAATTCTACAGCGCATCCTACTTCTGACACCCATTCTGAGCTCTCAGCAAGCTCCCTTCACCCTGGTTTTTCTTGTCAGCCCAGCTAATAATAGCTGGTGTTTATTATTAGCACCTCTTTGTTATCAGCTGCATGAATACAGGTTGGGTGAGTCACAGAGTCACAGAATGATTTAGGTTGGAAAATACCTCCAAGATCATCCAGTCCAACTGCTCCCCCAGCACTGCCAAGCCACCACTAACCCATGTCCCCAAGTGCCACATCCACACTGCTTTTAAATCCCTCCAGGGTCGGTGATTCCACCAATTCCCTGGGCAGCCTGTTGCCGTGGCTGACCACCCTTTGGAAAGCGGACCTGCCCTGTCCCCATGCTGAGGTGTTTGACACCACGTCATCCATCCCGGGCAGCCTGATCTGAAAATCTTCCAGCAATGGGAATTTTCTGCCTGACATCACCTCATTTAGTGGTTCACTGTGCTCCTTGTGGGACAGTCGACCTGCTGTCCCACTGAACTTCCCATTAATGCAATTAAAGCCTCTTGGTCGTGGCCTTGTCTGCATGGACATGCCTAATGAATCCTTTCTTTTGGGCAGGAAAATGCACATGGACATGACTGGAACTAGATGATCTCTAAGGTCCCTTTCAACCCCAACCATTCTATGACTTTCTGTCTCCCCTCTGTCTTGTTGAAGTTGTTTGACCCCACTCACAGATGTGTGTTTTGTTTGGGTTTTTTTTGAGACTTCTGATCCACTTTCTCATCCTTGCTGAAGCTTCAGATCCTGCTTCAAAAGCTCTGGGAATTCTGCACCCAGCCTTTAAAATCAGAAGGGCTGGGAAATGTAATGCAGCACCACTAACATGGCAACAAACTTCATCTCATGTTGTAATTTTTCCTAAAAATTATTTCTGTTTCTTCATCCAAGGAACTTTCTGATGCCATCTGGGGTGGTAGGGGTTGCAGTGTTGGATGAATCAAGTTCCTACTCCTACCACAGAACCTGCCTAGACAGGAACGTGCTGGTGGCTAAATTTTGGGACTGGCCAGCCCTGTATTTCCAGCCTGCTATGCAATTCTGATTTATGGTATTGAAAGGAGCTCTAAGCCATCTAATTAACTGCTGGCTGCCCAAAAGATAGCAAATATGAGGAGTGATTTACTGTCACGCTGACATGCTCTACAGTCACGATGACAAGCACAAAATGGAAGCTTTCTCAACTCAAATGCTCTCTTGTGGTAAAGAAGAGGCACTTCATAATTGCAGAACCAGAAAATGGAGACAGCTTATTTCACTCCTGGCAGCTTTGTTAATAAAACATTGGGAAGGCAAATAATTATCTGACATGCAATTACATCTAAGCTGTTTTCCTTGGGGAAAAAAAAAACCCACTAGAAGTGTTGGGCGTCTGATTTTATTATCCTGTCTGGAAAGGCTGTATTGGATATTTGGAATGGATACTCAATTTATGCTTTGTTATTGAGCAGACTGAGCCTTGGTTGTCTGCTTGGGCTATGTTTTACTGCCAAGGAGTTTCAGAGTTGCCAGGGCGAAGTAGGAACCTTTCTCCTAAACTCTTAAACTTGGAAAGAGTTTGAAATGCAGCTTGGGGAATGCCCAGACTTCTGGTAGCTTTTCAGAGGCTCGTGGCCTTGCCATTTTGCCAGCACTGCTTGTCAAATGAGCAGATCACAGAACCAGAGAGTGGTTTTGATTGGAAGGGACCTTAAAGGTCACCTAAATCCTTCCACTTCAGGCAGGTGGGGTGTGTTGTAGGGAGTCTGGTGAGCTCTGCTTTCTCAAACAAGGTCTGTGCATGCTCCAGCTGAGATTTCTGTGTGTTCCCCATCAGGTTCTTGGTCTTCACCACGCCTGACTGTGGATAAAGCCACTAAGCTGAAATTTGTGATGGGGTACTAAACACATTTTGTCTTGATGTTTCAGGATTGGGCCAGCAGGATCCATTCAGCCTGGCAGAGGCTCTGAGGCCAGGAACACTCTGTGCATGAAATAAAGTTCCTCTTGAAGGAAAAATTTCCTTTTTGACTTTTCCTTGAGCAATTTTCTTTACCCCTTCTGATTCTTCTGTAAAAATGAATGAGTTTCTGATGGTAGAAGTAACTTTTAATTGCTGAATCACAGAATAGTTTGGGTTGGAAGGGACCTTAAAGCTCACCTCATTCCAACCCCCTGCCATGGGCAGGGACACCTTCCCTTAGACCAGATTGCTTGGGGTCCATCCATATCTTTTTTTTTGGCAACATCAAAATATTGAAGATGCATCAAAGTTGATACATTTGCTGTCTCCATGAAACGCTGGATGACTTTTATTAAACTTGAAGAATCGCTCTCCATGCCCACAATTAATATTTTTTTCCTTCCATCTTTAATTGCATTAAAAGTTTAATATTTCTTGCTGTATGATATTTCCATATTCCAGCAGAATAAAAATCCTGAGAAGCTGCTTTGCCAGCTCTGGAGACATCAGCATGTATCTCCTGATCCTTGCGGGTGGCTGGTTTATGTTTCAAAATTCGCATGATTAAGGAAAAAAAATCTGAGGTTTGCTTTAATTGAAAATTTAATCCTTGTGCTTCCCAGGGACGCACTGGTTGTCAGGTCTGTAAAATCACATAGTAAATAAAAAAGCTTTCCGAAAGCGCCGTAGCAGAAGATGTTGCTGAATTCCAGCCAGTTGAGAGCTTGTGGAGGGAGGGGCTGGGGGAACCATCGGATATTTTGGGGTTGCTTTCAGGTGCATGTTCTCAGGCCCAGAGGCAGAGGGGAAAGAGCTGGACAAAGCAGGGTCAAGGCAGGACTTCCATTAGGCTGAGGCACCGACATGTGATGGAGTTGGTGCAGTTGAAGGATGTCTCTGCTCCTTGCAGGGGGTTGGATTAGATGAGGTTTAAAGGTCCCTCCGAGCCCAAACCATTCTGTGACAGAGGACCTGGCCACTGGTAGCCAAGAGACCACTGGCTGTGGGTGACCTGAGTGTTCTGGGCTGGTTTCAGTGGTGTGGGAGCCGCTGTCCTCGCAGCACCACTGCACATCTTCACATTGTCATCTTGGAGTGGATGTTTAGCTGGTGCTGTTTGTCTTATTTCCAGGACTGCTAGGGAAGGCTAAAAATAGATCACATTGTGTTTTTCTGTTACAAAATCAGGGTGAGTATTAAAGAGTGAATTCTTGGGCCAATTTACTGAAAATAGCAACCCATGTTAACATCAACCACAGATTAGTTTATAAACATGCAACACCCCCAAGGGTACTAAAATTTCTTCAGGTTTAGTAGGTATTTCTTGCAGTCATTAGGTGAGATTTTAGAGTTACTCTACTTCTTGGCGTTTGCAAAATACAGGAAATTCTGGATAAAGTTCAGTTGGTGCCTCAGTGAACAAAACATAGGAGACTGTAGAGTGCCTTCAGTGAGAACATTCTCAATTAAATCACACCTGCTTGTGAGGGGTCAGTTTTGCATCTGGTTTAGCATCCTTGGTGACGTGGAGAGTGGGATTGAGGGCAGCACCGAGGGAGAAGGTGTGAGCAGTCCTGCCCACCCCACGTGATTGTGGCACACCTGGTGGGGCTGGAGGGCCCTTCCCTGCCTGGCACATGGCAATGGAATGCTTTGCTGGTGTTCTTATTTGCTGAGGAGGGATATCCAACAGTTTTTAAGGCAGTCAGAGTTCAGACAGAGTAAGTAATTCAAAATCTGATTCTTTAAAATCCATATAACATGACTGGGCACAGCAGTGAGGTGAAGGGTTCTCTTCTCTGCAAGCCTTGAAAATTGTTTTGGATTGAGTTGTTTGAATCAAGTAGCATTTGCTGCATGCTTCTGATTTTGCTAGAAGCAAGTAAAAGTTCAAACTGGAGTCTTGACTTTGCTGTACATAAAAATTCCCTTGTAGGATACATCTCTTTTGATCTCAGTTTGACGGTTTGTCTCTTCTGCATCTGGCATCTAATTTATATTCCAACGGGATGAAATGAACTTGATAATGGCCTTTTAGCTTGTCATCTTAAAACACATGCTCAGCCTGGAAGAGCCAATAAAGTCATATTTATGAGAGTCTTACAGTCTAGTGATTGGGAATGGACTGACCTGTCGGCTGCAGGGACATATGCAAAGTGGATTTTAGATGGATCTCGTAGCTAGTGGTGTTCAGAACCTGCAAACAGCACAGTTTTGGATCTGAGCACTGTTCTAAAATCAATCAAGGTCAAAAAACCACTTTAATGTCGTTATCAGTCATTCACACACTGTGCTTCCCATGGGGAGCATCTGCCCTGCCCAGGTGTCTAAAAGCCATATGAGCAGAGGGGAGAAAGTCACATCACTGCCATCACAGCCGGGGGCAGAAGTGGGTGCCTTCAGAGTTCCTAATACCAGGTTATAACACACCTGTAAGACAGGACGTTGTGAGTTGTCTTCTAACGTCACCAGTTTCCCACCACGCACTTTATAAAGATGTTGGTGTGGCTGGTTCAGACTTTGGCATCCAAAGTCCAGTGAGATGGATCCCATTGCCAACGTGGAAATTCAGTGTTCCATGGCCTTGTGCAGCTGTTTTCCGTCAGCAGTGATGATTTGCCCTCCCTGGGCATGTGATACCACACTTGTCATCTTCTCTGGATCGGAGAAACCAGTGGTTGCCTGAAGTTCAGCTCCAGCTGTGACGTAGGTTGCAGCTTCAGTGAGAAGAGTAAATAGCCTTTACTTTTGCATTAAGTCCCTAAAATATGTATGACTAACTAGTGGCAGCAGAGCTGGGGTAAGCCAAGGAGCAGAGCATGTTTTGACAGCATCAGCCCCTCTGTGCAAGGCTTGTTAGTGGATGTGATTCAGCACTCCCCAGCCCTGACTCCGCTGCCAGTGCTGGTTTGCTGTCTGGTTAGTGAGTCAGCAAACTTGCAGCTTCACCCTGCCCTTGTCTGGATGAATATTTACTGAGCCCAGGGACAGAGGCTGCTGCAGGCAGGGAGGGTGGTGGGAAGCAAAGGGGATGTGGCTCAGAGGCCTCCAGCCACGGGGACTCCTGCCTGGGATGAGGAATCTGTCCTGAGACACACCGTATTCACTGATTTTCTTTTACAATAAAGCTGGGAGTGGATATGGTGCAAGGGGGTAGATATGATTGTCTCCAGAGTTTTGGTGAGTGCCCCATCAGTTTTCGCCTTATCTGGGAGCAGGTACGGAGGGTGTTGCAGCCTGGGTTATCCTTTACACTGTGTAGTTACCCTGCTCTGATTCACACTGCAGGTTTCCTTGACAAATAGGGACTCCTGAGTGAAAAAAATTGGATACGTAGATTGATTATAAAATCATTTAGGTTGGAAAACACCTCTAAGATCATTGAGTCCAACCATTCCCCCAATATTGCCAAACTCATCACTGCCCCATGTCCCCAGGTATCACATCCACACGCCTTTTAAATCCCTCCGGGGATGGGGACTCAATCATTGTCCTGGCCAGCCTGGTCCAGGGCTTGACAATTCTTTCCATGAAGAAATATTCCCTAATATCCAAACTTCCCCTGGCTTGACTTGAGGTCGCCTCCTCTTGTCCTGTCCTTGTTCCCTGGGAGAAGAGCCCAGCTCCTACCTGGCTGCCCCCTCCTGTCAGGGAGTTGTGCAAAGCCAGAAGGTCTCCCCTGAGCCTCCTTTTCTCCAGGCTGAGCCCCTTTCCCAGCTCCCTCAGCTGCTTCTCATTGGACTCGTGCTCCAGAGCCTGTTATTATTTATTATTTATTATCAGGAGCATCACACAGCTTCCACTCCCTGGGAATAAAAAAAACTTGGACATGTTCCAGGCTGAAAGGACAGAACTTGAAGCAAGCACCAACATACAAAGAGCTGTTTTAAAGGTACCTGGACACTTTGTTTAGTCTTGAATTCTGGAGGGAAACCCCCATATTTTTCCACTGTGGTGCCTTACATGAACATGAGGTGAGTAAGGTGGCACAGGCATGCAGATTTTATGTTGACTTGCAGTCTTGCTGTAGTTACTTGGAGTAAATATTATGCCATCCTGGTAAGTCAGTCATCACGTGGCACTTGTGCATGGATTGGAGAGAGGGACAGAGCTTCCTTCTCTCTCTTCCACTCCATATTATTTTACTCTTTTCTTCAGCACACTTAGAGCAGAGACAGAGAGCACAGAGGAAGGATCAGAAATGCAGGAGCAGACACAGATGGCCCAAGCTGTTGCTTGTGTAGCCAGAGAAGCTGATGCTTTTCAAATTGCAAACGTTGATGGAAGTTCTAAGTACCAATTCCACGTAGTTTAAAGCAGTTTTGTATCTTCTTCATTTTGTGTCTAACTGTTGTAGGAGGCAGAGATGGCTGGGGGAGAGATTGGAAAGATTGCTTTGAGGAATTGAATTTGGCTTCTGACTTAGTGTTGAAACAATGGCTGATTCTCCTTTGAATAAAAAAAGGCAGCAACTCTTAGATTCAGTCACGTTCTGCTGTTAGTGCTGAAATTGTCTGAAGGAATTGTCTGGAATTGCCTGACATTGTCTCATGCGTTTCATCCTCACCATTGTTAAGGTTCGTTAATGATTCCATTATAAACCCCTATTTGCAGAAATGGTTTTCTAAAAGCAATCTCTGTGTTATATTATTATGTTGTTTATATTATATAAATGCTCAGGGACTAGACATGTATTAATAGAGAGCCTTGTGATTGTGGAGCCAGCAATTACTTGACTGGTGATTACTCTATCACAAACTCTGCTGACTCTCAGCGCTTTGGACAGGAGAATAAAATCCCTTCTGCAAATTGGGAAGATAATTTCCTTTGGAATAGTGGTTGTTGCACACTGCTGGAAATCCTCTGAATGCAGATAAGCAGTAAAAGCCAGTTAGCTCGAGGCATTGCAGTTGATGCTTTGGAATAGACTGTCATGGTGGAGAGCCTTATGAGTCACCAGGGATATAATGAAGATGCTAAAGGAGATCTCCAAGCCTTTCAGGAGAGGACGTGCTGGGTGGAAGACCAGGTAGCTGTAACCATTTCTCTTCCCTGCACTCCTTCCGCAGTGTGTCCCACTTGGTGGGATGGCTCTGGAACTGGGATGAGGTACTTTCTCCCTCCTTTCCATAGGGTTAGTCACTGTCTCTTCCCTGCTGTGTCACTGCAGCCAAAAGAAAAGTGGGGCCACTTGGTCCCCAAAAAGGGACAAGAGAGCAGCATTAGAGAAATGTGCAGGAAAAGATCAAGTGATTATGTCCTACTTGGTTGCTCCAAGGAGCCAAGAATCCCTTCCCACCCCTCTGGGTACAGGGGAGTCACAGACTGCCTCTTCCATGAGGATGCCACAGGACAGTTCTCCCCATGTGCCAGCCTCTTCTCTGGCTGCATCCAAAGGATGATCTGGCTGGGACTCTGCTTCCTCCCCTCTGCTCCTCCATGTGTCCTGGCTCCCTGCAGGCGAGGGAAGGGAGCAGTCCTTGCACACATACCCCAGCCACAGCACGTTGCTGTGTAAAACATGTGAGATTCCAGCACCGTGCTTGAGGAAGCCCAAGATGGAAAATTCTAGCCCAGCGATTCTTCATCCTTGTCAAACCACTTCGGCCTTCCCTAGAGCCAGTGGCTTCTCCCTCTTTGTTGGGATAGTGGGGAAAGAAGGACCAAGCCCCAGGCCAAGAATCTCCACTCTGAACTACTATTAGAAGCACAAAGACTATAGCTTAAAGGTCTATACTTGTGCCCTTAAAAATTCAGCAGCTTTGCCAGCAGATTCTGGTAGAGCTAAGCTGCCTTTCTGGTCTTTCCCATTTTATTTCCCATTGTTCCTGTGAGCAAAGACATGTTGAATATAAATGGTAAAGATTCCTCCCTACAAATTCTTGGATAAGACTTGATAGTTGATCTTTTGGTGAAGAGCTCTGGAGCCAGGGCTCTTTAGAGGTGTCAGTAACCACTTCCTGGTGAAGGAAACTCCCATCACAGTGCTGGTTGCACAAGGGGATGGGATCTTCTAAGAGTTCCAGAAGTGTGGGTCGACACCGGTTTTCTCAGTGAAACTTCTCCATCGCTCCAAGTGAACAACGTCCAAAAATATTAATAGTAATAATAAAAAGGAGGTAGAAGAGAGAGAAGGTGTCAGAGAAAGAGGGACAAAACATGTCCTGGCTGTCTCAACGGAAGTGAGGAAGAAATGTAGACCAGCCATAGCCTATATACATACATATATATATATATTTCTATATCTATCTTGGTTGTGACAATTTTTGTAGGGTGTTAAAAGAGGAGAGCCTCCTGCAATCCCAATGCTTTGCTATCAGACACAGACCTGGCTGTCACCCGCTCTTTTGCCCAAGGCATTCCTGATTTAGCAGCTCTATAGGAGTCCCATTATTCGAAGTTTACTTAAAATAATTACTGTAATCATCCGTATATTGTCACAGTGCAAGGAACCAGAAAATTGCATTGCATAATTCCTGCAGTTGTCTGAGAAATCTCCAGTCTGCGTTGCCGGCACAGCTCAGAGATTTGATGTGAAATCCCAATTTCCTGCAAAGGGGCTGCCACGGTTTCAAGTTTGCGAGGCGCCGCCGCCGATGTATTTATATTTTATCTGCCGCGCTCAACAATTGAATGAAAGGGAAGTGTTGGCAGAGGTCAAGCATTGTTTGAACGTGTTGCAAATGGTTTCCCAGGGAAACAGCAAATCAGTACTCGTAGGCTCCCGCGGCATCTCCAGAACAACATCCAGCCACCAGCCATAGCCGTGTTTGCTGTAGTACTCGGGACCAAGGGCGATGCAGACTAAAGCCAGAGTGAGCGCCTGAGTAGGAGAGCAGTTCCAGAGGATGAAGAAACATTCGGCAAGAGTGGCACCATTACCATCTTACAGTGTTTCCGAATTAAATTCGCCTGTGCCAGACGGTAAATGCTTTTTTCTTTTTCCTGTGCATCTCATCCTAGGCAGGAATTCACTCCGCATGCTCCTCCTGCTCCGTTCCATGCAGAGTAACAGGAATGCTGTGTGTGTGCTGTGTATTTTTAAAGTAATGCTCAGATAGCATTTTTAGCACTTTTAATATCATCTGGAATAAGTGGCAGTTAAATTTCTGTTGCCTGTGTTCAACTGCTGCGGGAATGATTTCTGGTGAAGAAGCTGATGTTGAAATGTGAACAACGGATAAAGTTGTTGTACTTTAATTTTGGCTTTTAAAATTATGTGAAATTAGGTCTGTGTAGTGTTACTGGCTTTTCTGGAGTATCGTACTGTTGTGGTCTAGATTTATTGGTTTTGCTGTAAAGACAGAGGCACCAACTTTCTTATGCTTGCTGTCCCTCAGCTCAGTATAGCCATTGTCCCCTTAAGCTGCGTTTTCCCCCCCCCTCATTTTCAGAAGTGTCAGCTCTGAAACAATTTCTTAATACAAAAACCACAAGATAGAATTTAGAAATTCTTTTGTATGCTCTTGATTGGACATGAGAGCCTCATTCCTTTAGGAGTGCCCACCAACTTCCCATCACGCTTCAGAGTCCCTGGGAATGTGGTGGTGGTGTCCAGCAGGAGATCTGACTGCCTTGATAGTGAAACAAGTAAAAGTCAGTGTGCTGAAAATTTACAGCAGGTGTACAAGCTGTGTAAATCAAAGGTCAAAAAGGAAAGCTTTCTTAAAAATACTCCTGATGTTCAGGTTTGAGTTTTTGTCTTAAATGTCTGTAGAAACCTCAGGCTGTAACTGCATTGTGTGAGTTTATGGTATTCAGTGTCAGGTGTTTTAAAGAGCTGCGTGGTACTTCCCGAAGTTGCTTGTTCTGCCAGAAATGAGCTGTCTTCCCACCAAGTGTGTGTGGTGAGGGCACTGGAGCTGTGAAACTGCAAGGTGTGTGTGCTGTCTGTGGTTTGAGCCGACCAGCAATGAAAATGTAATTCCTTTTTGTGAGTTAAATTCAGCACTACATCCAGGAGCAAAACAAAGCAAGAGCCACGGTCCAGCGCTGGCCAGCAGCGCGTGACTTCCAGTTCTTCGATCTACCTGGCTCAGGCTGCCTTCAATTACAAACAGGGCTGGGTTTTGATAGACCAGGCAGTAGTTTTGTGTTGTTTTTCTCAGAATTGTGTGTGTGATATTAAGAATTCTGCAGGCTTGGTCATTACCTGGTGTTTCTTCCTTGGGGGAAAACGCCTTGAGGGAAGCTGGAGGAGCTGACTGCTTATTGCTGGTGCACAGCACCAGGCTTTAGGATGTGTGATATTGTAATTCATACCCTCACCTGCTTTTTTAGGAGCAGTGTTACGGCCAGGTGAGCTGGCTGTGCTGGTAAAATGAGGTGATTTGCTGCTCTTTATTTTCTGAGGGCTCAGACCAGGCTCGTGTCACGCTGGGTGGTGAATGCAGAGGATTAAAGATTGTCCCTGTCCCATAGGGGTCCAAGACAAGCTATGGTTGCCTTCAGCTTCACCAGTCCAGCTGCTGTCAGGTTCCTCTGTTAGACCTGTCTTAACCTTCTGCCCATGCTGGGCTGCAGCAGCAGTGTCAAAACTGCACTGCCTGGTTCCTCAGGGAGGGAAAATCCAGTCTTTGTAGGAGAAAGGGCAACAGACTGGAAGTGACTACATGACAGCACCTGTCACATCCAACAGGCTGCAAATGGAAAGGTTCGTGCTCGGGATGGAGCTGGCCAAGCTGAATTAATACTGGACCCATACATTAAATGTGTGTGTGCAGCCAGTTTTACAGACCAGCAAAGATTTTAGCATGAATTCCTAAAGCATCCTAATGGGATAGTGCAGCCAGCTTCCCAAGAGCACTCCATCTGTCCCCTCTTTCCTTCCCAAGCACTGGGAGGGCACATGGAAGAGATTCCAGAGCAGCTGTGTGCTGGGAGGAGAGCAGGGCAGCAGTGTGCTCTGTCTGGGCAGTTCTCACACAGTTGAGGTTTGTGGCTCCCTAGATACCTGCTGATAAAACCACAGGAATGGCTGACTCCTGGAGAGTGGAGTGAAATCCAGGCAAGAAGACTCCATGGGAGTGAAGAGACACCCAGAGCTTGGAGATAAATGGTCAGAAAGTGCTGCTCATGTGGAAGGAAGTGGAGCAGAGACAGCTGCCCAGAAGGGTTGGCTCGTGGGTGCGTGGGAGGATGTGAGGTGAGTGCCAAGCTGGCACCACAGCCACCAAATCCTTTTGAGAACGTGAATTCACCTCAGCCTGGCCAGCCCCACTCCCCAGCATCAGCCAGCTGTGTGGCATGGACGCTGCATGGAGGAGACCTATCCCAAAAATGCCATTGTGGACAGGCAGGGATGAGACCTGTCAGAGCTGCTGCCTCAAGGGTGGTGGGGAAAACAGATGGAAGTATCTCCTGGCATTGCAAAATGCAGCCATACAGTGATGAATACCTACTGTTGCCCCAGCTGCTTACCTGGAAAATGTTCCTTTAACCCACCCTTCCTCAAATGTGCTTTATTAGGCTCTAAGTCAGGCAAGGAAAATGAAGCATGTGCTCAATGCACTGCAGTGCTGCCATGGCCTGAGTCTGAGGCAGCTAGGCTTGGACTCATCCACATCCATCTGAAATAAGCCTTGGTGAGTACTGAGAAAGTTGTGGGAGCCTCCTGGAGTCAGCAGGAGAGCTGGGCACCTCCGGGAGGTGATTCACCTCCTCAGGTTGGTATCTGAGGGAGCTGGAATGAATCACTCCCTGGAGGCACCTATCAGCCAGGGGAGGCAATAGTTTATAGGAAATAAATACAAATACAAATACAAAGTGTTGCTGAGCTGTCTGTCAGTGTGACGGCTGCTTTTTTGGATCTTGGGAGATCCGTAAACCAGCCTGGATTTATTGCAGTGTTTCTTGAGAATAGAAGCTATATTGTAATTATTTATTAATGAGATACATATGAGTGATATCTGGACTGCCCTGGGTGTAAATTCTTTTCACAAAAACTTCATGTCAAAGCAGCCTCATGGCTTTCATTGAAGCTGCTCCTGATTTACAGCAGTGAAAGTAAAAGTGAGAGTTTAAGTGGGAATGTCTGTTTCCTTTTGGAAATGTCACCAAATTCTAGCAATGACAAGATTAGTTTTCAGAGGATTTTGGTTTTTACAGATTGTTAACCTTTTGGTTTGCAGTAGAGTGTATAAATTGTGAAACGACTGGAAGCACGTCTGATATAATTCATTACGAAATTTATAGCAGAGGTTTTCTTTAATGGGATGGTGTGCAGCTTTGAATCAAATCATTTGTGTTTATCTTGCTCAGTCAGTGCTGGAGTGGTGGGAAGACGGTCTGATCCCAGGCCAGTGAATCCTGAGATTGGCTTGAGTTGGTGTTGGATCGGGTATATTTGGGGGGAAAAAAGTCCTGTAGTCTGCTGCAGCAAAAGATATCCCCTTGAATGTGTGAGCCCCAAAGGTCTCACTCAGAGGTTGTCACTGAGGTGGGCTCAGAGGAGTGTTCATGTAAGCAAAAGCTTAAAATAAAGCCCTGGCTCTGCAACAGGGAGACAAAATCACCAAAATCAGTTGCTCTTCCCAGGAGCTGCGTCAGGGATTGGTTCCATTTCCGTGATCTGGGAGTCATTCATTGGTGTGGGCTTTGCTTGGCTGTGCACTGAGGTGCAGACACCCCTCTGCACGTCCCTGTGCTGCCCCCTCTTCCTCTGCAGCTTGGCCTGGCTTCCCCCAGCAGCTCTTAGCCAGGAATTTGCTCTCTGTGACATTCACGGTGTGGAGGGAGAGTATTTGTGTGCCTGGCCCTGCCCTTCGCAGGCTGGGTTCTGGATACCATGTCCAGGGGGTAAGGAAGGAGCAATAAGCAGAGGTTTTTTGCCTGGGAGAATTTCTGTGCTGAAGGAGGAGCTGTCCATACCCTCCCCACGGGAGGTCAGTGTGTTCTGACTCCAGAGGATTCATGGCTAATTACGAGATTTCAGCACAGAGTTTGTTTTTCAGTGGAGATGCCAGCAATGTTTTCTGACAGCAGAATTCAGTCCAAAACATTCCGCTCCAAATGGGTGTTCTAAATATTTTTATTTTTGTAGGACATTTTGTGTTGTAGAAGTTTTGATTTCAACATATAAAAATCACTCTTCATTTGCAGCACTTCCTTCTACATTCCTTCAAACTCGAAGTATGCTGTCATGCCCAGTAACTTTAAAATATGAGTAACCACCGTGTTTCAAAATGCATATTCCAGCTGCCAGTTCCACCACAGATGTTCTCAAATAAGCCTCTTTCCCAGGATCTGTTCTGACATTCCCACACTGGTGCTGGTGTGTTATTTTTGGTGTCACATCAATGAAATTCCTTGTCCATGCTTAAAAAGAGGCAGTGATACATTTGTTTGAGTTATGCTGAAATGAGAAAAAAAATATTTCTGTGTTTTTAGCGATAGTGTCAATAAAATGTAGATAAAACAAAAGTTTGAATAGGGATTTGGGTTTTTCTAATAATTTTTTTGGTATGTTTTGAGGAAAGGCTAATACAAACAGGAGCTGCTTACTTCAGAAAAAAGGAATTTAAGAAGTCCTCTAGAGTGGCCTTTACACTCAGGGCCCTGGAAAAGCCACAGCTTGCCTACACCCAGTAGCACGTTCACATGCTTCCTGCTAAGATCTTTTTTTTTTGTTTTATTGCTGTTTTTTAGTAGCTGCAGCTGTTGAACATCAGGGATGTTGCAGCCTGGATCCACTTTGTGCTGCTGTCCTTGGTCAGAGGCTTTAGGACACAGCACTGGATGCAGACCATGCACAGCTTATTCACTGGTTGGCACAAGAGCTTCCATCTCAGAGCAGATTCTTCCTCTTCAGCACAAGAACATGTAGCTGATGTGCAGAAAGATGCATTTACAGGCTTGCATTTATCAGGGTTGCATGCAGAGGCATCTAAGGAAAGTCCCATCTCAGAGAGGAGCAGTCGGCTGCGGGGATCTGGGGATGTGTGAGGAGATGCCTTTGTGCAACTTGTTTAGCAACTATTTCCCACTTATAGAAAAGAGGGAAGGTGACTTCCTACATGGCAGATAATGACAGGACAAGGGGGAATGGTTTTAAACTGAAAGAGATTTAGATTGGAGATTAGGAAGAAATTCTTATCTGTGAGGGTGATGAGGCTCCGGCACAGGTTGTCCAGAGAAACTGTGACTGCCCCATCCCTGGCAGTGTCCAAGGCCAGGTTGGATGGGGCTTGGAGCAACCTGGGATAGTGGAAGGTGTCTCTGCCCATGGCAGGGGGTTGGAATGAGATGATGTTTAAGATCTCTTCAAACCTAAAGCATTCTATGAGGCTATGATTCTGGTATCACTGCTACTGTTTCTAACATTAACCTTGTGTATTTGCAGGTACCATATGTACAGATCTCACTACCTTTTCATCCCAGGCACAGCCAGTTTGTACAAATACTGCAGCTTGACTTGCTGGGGCCTCTCCCAGACCCTGAAGGTTGTATGAACAGACATCACCAGTGCTGTGACTGCAGATTTCATCTATCAGATCATACCAGGCACTGAGACAGCAGCATGGTGAAGCTTCCCCGTTGGCAGTGTAGCACAAAATCAACCAGAGCAGCTGGGAGCAGACACACACTGCAGGTGCCAGGGCCAAGTGGAATCTCAGGTTGTCACACAACTGACATGGACCATACACATGTGGTCCTGCCCATTCCTGGTCACTTGAATTTAATTCTGAATTCTTTAAGTTACCAGATCTCCTAGTGTTAGATGCAGATGCACTCAGCTCCTTCTCATTAGTTCTTTTTATTTCTTTTGCTCAAAAGTGACTTGTGGTTTTGCAGTTGGCAGAGTTGGGCACATCTTTTTGATTTAATGTCTTGCCCTCAGTCTATCCAGCTATTGCCAGGTTTTCTTGCTGTTTATATATTGGTTTAGATTGTTGTGCTTCTTTTCCAGATCGTAGCTATAAGGGGAATCAAGGTTCTTATTTCTTCAGCAGCCTGGGCCCTAAATCACAAGTTAGCCCCTTGGGACTTGGTCCCAACACTGTTCCAATCACAAAGCCAAGGAGTTGTAGGTCTGGGGGGGATTTTTTTTTTTACTGTCTAACTTGGATTCTCTCCCCTGACAAATAGGCTGGAACTGCTTCTCTGGAAGGGTAATTAGGTGCAAGGGTGTAGAGTGGCCCATCTCTTGCTCAGGCACTAAGTGAATTACAGGATGTGAAATTTATTTACTCCCCTTCCTTCTCCTTGTTAATTTTATTGCAAGGGTGGGAGGACATGTGGAAGTTGTTGAGATTCCTAGTTGTAAGCTAAGTTGCTGTCTGCTGATCTGGAGTGAGGGCTGTGTACAGACACTGAAGGGATAATTGGCAGAAATTGCTGATGGATGTCATTAGTAAACCACAACAAAAATATCTACTTTTTCTGCTTTCTGCTCTCGACAATAGTTAATCATAGTACAAGAGAAATGCTGAATGCCATCACTGAGTCATTTGTTTTTCATTATCTGAAAATCTTTTCCCCTAGGACAAAAAAAAAAAAAAAAGTTATTGTAACCTTCTCATCCCCTTCAAACATAAAAACTTTCAGATCAAGCAAATAATAAATGAACAAGGCATCACTCTGAACAGACGTCTGTGCATTACTAATACACAGAGACCATTGCAGTGTTTAAATGGAGAACATTATCTCCAAATGCCTGAGACATGCTGAACGGAATCTTCTTCACAGAGCAAGAGATGCTTATTCCTGAAACCCGTGTAGCACGCTGCCAGCAAAGTGTGTTTGCCTGTTTTCTTGATTTTGCTTGGCTTTAGTAAATGTAATCATGACTTCATGTCCCTGGTCAGATTCCTGGTTCTGAACACATTAAAAGTTGGGGAGTGTTTGTCCTTCAATTTTAACTTCCCAGCTGTTGTCTTCAGGTTTGTCAGCGTGTGTGCCCAGACCACTGGGCTGGTTGTACTGGCTTATAGTGGTTGTAGTGGTTGTGCTCTACTGGGTTGTACTGGCTTGCTGTGGGTTTACACCAGTGCAGTGAAGGGCAGAGTTTGATTTTACAGGCAGGGGCTGGGATAAACTGAGCTATGGATCTAAGTCACTGTGGACCTAAGTCACTGTGGATTGATGGTGTTGCATACCCTCCTCCCAGCTGTGTGCTAACAGCAGCCAACAATCCAATTAAAGCCACGGCTAATCCAGCCTAATGAGGTTTTGTTGCAAAATGGACAGAAGCAGCTCTCTTCACCTCTCCCAACAGCAGCACCTCTCAACCCCCTTTCCGTGTGCGTCCCGTATTTCCCTGGCTGCAAAACCCACATCATCTTCTCCCTGCTGTGCATCAGTAAGAGCAGAATTTCACCGTGAGAGCATCGAGCCCTCCCGATGGTGACGTGGCTGCTCAAGGGGAGCTGGTGCCCGGGCTGTGGGAACACTGGGCTCGTGGGGCTGCTCGCTCCCACAGGCACCGCTGCGGGCTGAAAGAATGTTGGCAATTCTCTCTCCGGGGCCCAGTTTAGCAGGAACATTCCACTGACGTATTTTCCACACAGCACCAGACCCACTCCTGCCTCCATCCATCTGTCAAAGCCCAGCCATTGTTTCCGTGGCAGTGCAGCAGAGACGTCCTTTTGTCAGCACAGAAACAATGGTAGATCAGGAGCTGGGATTTTGAGGACACAGTAAAATAAGTTTATTTTAATACTGCATGAGTAAAAGGCAGATTGTGGGTGCCTTGAGTGGCCTTTTGGCAAAGCTGCTCTCTCTCCTGACTGTGGTGGTAGCCACAGGTGACCAGTGCTCTGCAGGGCTTTGGGAATATAACACGTAGAAATTGTTCAGCTCATTTCCATCACCTATTTAACCATCGATTTCATTGTGTAATCAAATAAAGAGAATGTATTTTGGCACATCCCATCAAGCCAGATGTTGCTGTCTCTAAATGAGCCAACACTTCGTGTCAGTAATACAGTGTCGTGAATGCACAGATGGCTTTTGGAAGGCAACTCAGTTACCTGCTTGAGAGGTTCTAAATTTACATCAGGGCAGTTGGATAAAAAAGAAAAGAGAAAAAAACAATCAGTTCTATGATGATCTGGCCATAGAATTTAGTTCCAGGACTGCATTTTTGTGTTGCATTGACTATTTAACTGGCAGTCCATTTGATCCAGGAGCAGAGGGAGCAGCATGAAGATGTGTCAGGGGAGGTTCAGGCTGGATATTAGGAAAAGGTTCTTCACCCAGAGGGTGGTTGGGCCGTGGTCATGGCACCAAGCCTGACAGAACTCAGGGAATATTGGGACAATGCTCTCAAGCACGTGGTGGAATTCCTGGGGCTGTCCTATGCAAGGCCAGGAGCTGGACTCCATGATCCTTGTGGGTCCCTTCCAACTCAGGATATTCTATGATCTGCTTTTAGTGCAACTGTGAGACCAGAAACATTGTCCAAATGAAATGGCATGGGTTGGTTTTTTTTATTCCAAACACTGCTGTCACCTGCTAAAGATGTCATATACTTGAAAATGACCTGAAGAGAGTTGGTTTTCCACCTCAGAGTGTAATCCTTCTCTCCAAGCCCCCAGAAAATAGCGAAGGGATTTTTCTAGCCAAGGTGAGGACACATTTTCTCACTGTGTGAACTGCCTCTGGAACCCCGTACCTGAACAGAAAGCCACAAGTCATGTATTGCATCTTTCAGAGGGACAAGGGAGCTGTGCATTGTTTACAGGTGGTTGGTGACAATGCTTCTGAGGACCAGCATGTGCTTCTTCTTCCTGGCTTGAGTGGGCACAATGGCAGCAGCAGATGGTGGTCACCTCCTCCCCCAGCTGGGACTCTGAATGGTGTTAAAGAACGTGGAAAGGCTGGACTTGAATGATGTTAGGTTAGTCACAAGCATAATTACCTTGCTAAATCAAAGTACACTGGGATATGTGTATAATAATTAGTGCAAGATGAGGACAGGCTTTGTTAGAGTCATGTGGAAAGCCACGTGTTCCCCTTGCTGGTTTCCCTTTGGTCTCCATGTGCAGAGAAGTGACCTTACTTCTTAAGCTATAAACCATCCGCATTTGCGGGGCAAGGAAATAGATTTGCTGAAACAGATTAATAAACTAAATGTAATCATAAAAAAATGGGAAAGAGCATGGATTTGTTTTTATCCAATAATGGAAAGTAATCCAGGTGGATTTGGCGCATTGAGATGTGCTGGACACAATCATGTGTGGTACTTCCCAGTTCTCCATTTCCTCTTTGGTCAATCCCATTGGCAGAGTGTTGTTTTGACACTCGGTTACAACCTCCAAGGAACACTTTCAGCAGCAAGATCTGACAGTCTGGTAAGGTTTTTCCTATTTGTTTTTTCCCAATCTCTTCCGGCAGCATTCTCTTAAGATAGCAATGATGGCCAAAATGTTGATTCATTCTCAACCTGTGATTCATCTCTGTTAAAGCCACAAACTGTGTAAAAAATCCCACCCTGTGTTGACATCTCTGCTTGTGATGGTTGTTCAAGGCCAGGTTGGATGAGGTTTGGAGCAACCTGGTCCAGTGGAGGATGCCCCTGTCCATGGCAGGGGGTTGGAACTGGATGATCTTAAGGTTCCTTCCAACCCAAACCATTCTACGATTCTGTTATTCCATGTATGGAAGTTCAGTGGAAAATGCTGCTCTTCGTCCCTCCAAGTTTGGAAGGTCTTAGTGGATCCCTGCTTGAAAGCTGAGAGCTGTGGAGTGAGACAAAGAACCAGAGTTCCATGAGCTCTGCCTTCCCTTCCTCTCCCGTGGGATAACACTGCCCACCTGGGAGGTCTCACTGCTCAGCTGTGCAAATGGTGATTTGTTGTCCCTACTGCTGGTTCCAGGTTTGGAAAGTGAGCCCAGCATTATCTCTTCACCTCTCCTATCAGCAGATACTCTTAAAATATGTTCAGATTGAGCAGCATTAGGTGTCCCAGGCTTTCTAGCTGTAACAATGAAATATTGATAAATGGCTGTGCTGTCTGATTGCTTCAGGTATAAGGGAAGAAGAGTTCAGTAAATCAGGCAGTGACTTTCGATTTAATGCAATCTCTTGAATTACAGTTTTGGTCTCACCTGCTGGGTTTGTCAATGCACAGGAGAAGATTCATGCTGCTCTGGTGCAACAGATACAAATAACTCAGAGCTCTTTTTGCTTGTGAGGAAAAATAGGCTTCCTTCCAATTTTGGTTGCAGATCGCCTGGTAGACTTCTGCTGAGTATGATGTGAATCTTGATCGGTTCTGAAATGAATCTGAATTGAGACACAACATGTGTTTTTAAACATAAAGGAATCTTTTTAAATGATGAACATCAAAATGAGGGGTCATTTGGAGCCAGTCACCTTGCTGGTTTCTTCTACAAGGACAGGCAGTCAGCAAACACTTCCTGAAAATAAAACCTCTTTAAGTTGTGGACCTGAAAAATCAGAAATTACTTTTTGAATATTTAACCCCAAAAGTGCTGATTGGCCTAACCTTGTGGAGCCTGGGACTAATTTTTGGATGACAAATGAAGGTGTAACTCACAAGAGTATCTTGCACGATATTTACTAACGAAGTAGGTGATGTTATCCTTGTTTGACCAGTGGGAGAGGTAGCTCTTGGAGGTTTGAAACAAGTGGAACAGAGTCATGCAGGGAGTTGTGTGGCTGCTAATCATTATTTTCTCCATTAAAAAGTAAATACACGAAGGTGAACGGCTTTTTAAAGGGCTGAAAACATCCGGTAGGCTCTAGAAAGCTCTTTGGAAAGTAATGCTTGTCAAAAATTGAGGAGAGGCAACACAGTGCTTAGCTTGTGTATCATCGTGTAGGTCTTAATTTTTCAAAGTGGGCTTGTGGGTCTGTTCTCATAGAGTGTGGGTTGTTTACTGCATTGATTGGATTTGTAGGACTGAGTTGGAATCTAAACTTGGGTGTCCTCCTTGAGTCAGGGTTCCCTCATACCGGCCAGAGAAGAAAGGGAAGAGGATCTTGAGAAAGACCATGTGGAGTGGGTCAGCTGCTGATTCAGTCACTTGTCTACTTGGTGGGTAAAAGTTAACCTTGGAGGCTCTAAATAGGCTGAGAGATTGTTTTTTCTTTCTGTATAATTCCATATTTTAGACACGGATCTTTGTTAGCCTCGGTGAGCCCAAAACAGCTTTAAGTCCATGGAGGATTGTATGAACCCTCTGGCAAGAGTCCTATCTCAATTCTTGAGTCTTGGATGCAGCCCTTGCTTTGGAATATACTTTCATGTAGTAGTTGGCTTTGTTGTTTTTCGCTGAAAGTGTACTGGAATGGCTCGTGTTGCAACAAACAATGTCCCTCTCTGGGACTTCTGCCACAGTTGTTGCACATGCGGCACCTTAAACTTGGGGTTTGTGTCTCTTTTTGTATTCTTTTCAATATGAAATAGTTGGCATTATTATATTAAATCCTTCCAAGTCATGGCAAGGTCTGGCTGCTCTGGGTACGGGTATCTTCCACAAGTTCAGGTGAGATGGTCACCAGTTGAAGTAGCAGCTGGAAAACAAGCAGTGGCTGATCTCATCTGGCCATGAACACGCAGTTATACTTGCCAAAATGGCCTGTCATCCTGACTTTCTGCTGGAGGAGAAGACCCTCTTATGCTGCTCATGTGCTGACCTCTTACAGGGACACCTTCAGTAAATTTGGGAGTCCATGCACAGTCAATCACCAGTCACACTGATGGATTCCAGCACTGCACTCCTTGCTGTTGTTTCCTGATTCTTAATCCAGCCCTTCAAGCTCTTACTCATTAAATATGGTGTCCTACTCACTGGAAAATTTTTCATCTGGTACCAGTGGTATTTCTGGGGCCTGGTCTTCTCTGCTGCCTCTGTCCAGCCTCTGTGTGAAATGTCTCATCTTGGAATTGTCTGCACGTAGGAGAGGAAGAGAAAGCAACTTCTCTGAAGATGTGGAGATTCTGATTTGGTGTCTATAAAGGCTTAAAATCGGCATCTTCAATTCTGTAGCAGAAATCTTCATCCAAAAGACCTGTGAGTGACCATGGCTTCATTCCATACAAGAGTCTCAAGGATCATTGTAGAGTGTGGAAAGAGGAAACTCTCCTCTAGAGAGGCTCCCAGCACTGAGGGAGTCAGTGGTTCCTCAGCCCTCCTTCCCACCCTAAGGGGGAATGGTGACCTCTGCTTTGTCCTGATTCAGTGTCAGTGCTCAGGAAGGGGCCCACGTGAGTACAAATTCCTTTGACTGTGCGGACCCCGTGGACGGAGCCGTGGGGCTGAGAATATACCGCAGCATGGGGCTCTCATTTCTTCAGGGGGAAGACTGGTTTTCATGCAGCACCTTTTTATCTGTAAGGGGGGAGAGAGTTAAGTATTTCTTTACTCACTTATTTGCTTTATCCTGAGCAGAGCTGAAACCCGCATTTTTGCCGTGCGCTTCCTTTTGTGTGCATTTCGCTGCCAGCCTGTTTGAAAGCCCAGCGTTCCTCCAGGGACTTTACAGCCAAAACTGATGCAAACTCTTTCTTCTCAGGTGCCTCACGATCATCTGTCATCCAATGCAAGCCAGGAGGCAACTGCCCCAGCAGACACAGAGGCATGACTAGGCAGCTCTCCCCTCTATCTGTTGCTGAAGATTCTGCTGCTCCCATTCTTGAGCTGCAGAATCGAAGTCCCTCGGGAATCTGTCGGCACAGCAGAGTCGAGAGGCAGAGCAGATCAGGTAGGAACCACCGCCGCATTCCCAGCGCCTCCGCGTGCCTGCCGGAGGCCCCTTCCCTCTGCCCGCGCAGAGATGGGGCAGGGCCCGAGCATGCTGGCGTTTGGTTTGCGGTGCTGCCAGCAGCAGAGCCACGAGCAGCTCCTGCCCAAGCCTGGGGGTGAGGCGGGAAGGCGGCACGGACGGGAGGAGAAGGCCTGGCATGCGCCGGGACACGACACGCGTTAGGTGCCCAGCAAGATCCTCAGGGCTGGTTAACGCCGGCACACGGTTAGATTTCACAGGGTGCTTGTGTCTCCTCAGCTTCAGCCTGGCCACAGGCCAGGGCCCTTAAGAGTTCCTTCTCAGAGACAGAGACAACCTCAGCTCGCGCCGCGGATGGTCTGGTGAAGAGGAAGAGGAGGAGCAGCAGGTGGAAGGATTTCTAGGGAAGACCATCACAGTTCAGAGCGTCGGTCAGCTGCACTTCAGGGCTTCCATCACCCACTTCACTGCAGAAGTTTAGCTCAGATGAACCTGTAGGTGTGGTGAACACTGACCTCTTCACCGTGGTGTCCTTCCAGCAGCTGCAGGGATGGGATGGGAGCGGTTACAATGTGCAGCCACAGGCCTGTGAGCCTGCTAAACCACACTGTTGAGGAGGAGAGACTTTAAATGAGTGAAGTAATTTAACTGTCCAAGTTGTTGGGAAGGAAATAATTTAACTGCCCAAGTTCCTTGGAAGAATGGCTGTGTAGATACACTGAGAAAAAATGGGAGGAAGAACAGGTTGGATCTCCCTTGCACACTGGAACTGGGGGTGCTGAACCTTCCTCTTGTCACTTCATCACCGATGGCAGCAAGAGTCACCCATTTCCTTCTTGTGCTGGAAAACAGAGGGATCTCGTACTCCAGGAGTACTCTCTTGATGGAAAGCCTCAGAGGAGTATTGGAGGTGATTATTGCTGCAAGGAGTGGATGATGCAGCATCTTGCAGTAAAGATCATAGCTGACATACCAGAACACCAATCTATTCTCATTTTTCCAGAGTTTTCTGAAATAACTGCGTGTGGAGGCACTAAAGTACATCCAAAATCAGAATCCATCTTCTCCAAGGAAGGGCTCTAGGCCACTTGAGTAGTGCCTAGACATCACACTCTACTAAACATTTACTTTGCATTTATTAATTTCCCTTTTTATCCTGACCTTCCCTTGCTCATCAGAGAAGTCTAGGTAGGACTGACCCAATAAGTAAACAAATATAAAGAATATTATTTTCTAGGGTGTAGTGGCCAATAGCCAAAAGAGTTCCAATGAAAAGCTGTAGGTGTTGATTTTTCTCATCTCACTCTTCTGAAAAGGCTTTTCTGTGACCATCTTGTCAGTAAGAGTTGTACTATGGACCAAAGGACTGTGCAGGGGTGTTTCTGCTCACTGCTTGCCACACAGTTTGCTGTTGGCCAGTGCCACCTCCCCGTGTCACTTGCACTGTGATCTGCACTCTTGCCTGTCCTTTCCTCCTCTCTGAGTCCTCAGCTTGTTTGTCTACTCTTCCCAGGATGAGTCTCTTGGTTTGTTCCAGTCCCATCTGAATGCAGACACCAAGGATTTCTGCTACCTTGCCAATTGTAAAATGCTGTCTCCCAGCCACTCTGGCTGATCAATTTGTTTTCTCCTCATTATCATTTGGTGTCTAAACACAAGTGCTTGCTCCAGCCCCAGCTTCATGACTTGGAAATCCCTAAACCTCTTTAATAGGAACCATGTGCCTGCCTGCTCACCCTGTTGCCTTCAAGCTCTGTAATAATTTTGAAAGGTATTTTTTGTCTTGTCCTTTTGATTGTTTGGCCAGGAATTAGTTGTGCACATCTCGTGGATTTTTGAAAGCAGCTACTCTGTCACTGGGATCAATCATGATTTCACTTAAGTTAATTGCAAATATCTAGTCTGGAGTTAAGTGCCTCCAGTGAACTTAGGTGTAGATAGATACAGATACATGAGGATGGAATCAGCTCCCCTCTCACCATGCCTTTCCATTATCATTAAATATAAAGAGGCCCTAGACAACATGTTTATCCTGAATACACAATTATTTGCTAACTACATCACATGGGATGAATCCCACTGATTAAACACTTACAGCAACTCCCCACTGTCCATTTGTTTATAAAAACTTTCACAGGTCTTTAAATCCAAGGTAGGTCTTGCACGAAGTGGGTATTTCTGTGCCTTTCCCTGACATTCAGACCTAGGACTGTAACATCCAAGCCAAATGCTGATGGTAGTGTCATGCATAGTGGTGCCAATTGCATCATTATTTTGTAATTGAAAAATAGAAAGCATGGCTAAAAGTGCATTATTCTTCTATCATTGTGTGATTATTTTAAGTGTTAGCTGAGAAAGGACTAATTTCATGGTAGTTTTGCTTAACAGGAAGACCTGCAAGTGGATGCTACTATAATATATTCTTTTAAAGCCATTCTAACTTGCAAATAAACTGTAATTTACCTTTCAATAGATGTCAGTCATAATTAGTACCATAAAAATATCTATTTTCTCTCAGCAGCCAAGGAGAATGCTAAAAGGATGCTTGCCTTTTCAGACCCGTGGCTGATTATCCTCTGCATGTTTTTAATAAACCTGTAATTTTATATAAATTCCTGATTCACCACTAAACAATGGAGCCACTGAATACAGATTATTTTTAGGAGAAAAATACATCACACAGTTACAACTACAAAAAGCTCCATGTCCTAGTTAGGAGAATTCTCAATTGCAAATGCACTCCCTGCTATGATAAATCTTTTTTTTTAATGTGTAATGTTGCTTTACAGTAATAGCTTGGAACCCCCGTTTGACATTTCTTTATGGCTGTAGCAAAAACATTAATATAAAAGGAAACTTAAGCTGAGTGTGAAAGGATACCTCTGTCACATAAAAGGTGAATACAGGACAGTGTATTCTCTCACTGCAGTGCCTCTCTAGCTTCTCTCAAAATCATGTTGTTTCTTCCATATATCACATCATGGATTAATGGGACTGATAATTGATAGGAGTAGTTAGGACTAGCTTCAGGCCATGATTTTTAGAAGATTTTTCCCTGTTTTTTCTACCAGACTGGTGTGATGTGGTCTAACAGGGTGAATGGTTGGAGCTCAGTGGTGCCCCAGCAGCTCCTGGGACTGCAGCGTTACTGCTCCTCGTTCTCAGCTGGGATCTAGGAAACCGAAACAGGGATCATGGGTTGCATCTCTGGGAGATGTGTCTGGAGAGCAAGTCAGCAATCAGTGAGATTAAATTCCCTCCACTTGTGTTAGGAAATCTGCACTTGGGTCTGAAAACCACCGTGCTAAAATGGGAAATGCCAACTCTCCGGTCGCTCCTTGTTTATGTGCAGAGCTTTATTTCTAGGCATGCCAAGCTTCACTTTTGTCCAGTTTCCTTTGTTAACTTCAAAAATGTAAGTACACCACCCTGACTGCAAAAAGCCTTTCTCTGCCTGGGTACATAAAACCACCAAACTGTTTCTTTTTTCCCCATCCCAGCTTACAAATAAAAAAGTGATTCTGGAGTTCAAGTCTTGAGGAATAAGAACTTGTTCCTGTCTCCAGACCTCCAGGCTCAGAGAGCTCTTCTGTTGCCCACATGCACAGTAATTGACTCTATAATGTCATTGGTTCCAAGGGATGTATTTTTATTCTGGAAGTTTGCTGGCAGAGGGAATGAAGGGCTGATAAAGCAAATAGTTGACAACAGCTTATTTGTAATACTTTTACCTCAGCCCTCAGTGTTGTGTTTGTGTTTTGTTTCTGCCTCCTTGAAGTGACAGAGATGGTATTATTAAAATATTTTTGTCCAGGATTTCAGTGTTTATGGGACACAGAGGAATTATAGGGAGAAGGCGAGGGATGATTTGTGACTTGGACCAGAAGGAGAGGTTTTGCCAAGAATTGCTTTGAACGCATTCATTACATGTACGACTCTCTATTCTTCCTTTTTCTTTTTCAGGAGAAGAAGGAACACAAACGCACACAGAGAGCAGCAGCCAAGAAGCTGAAGGACAGACACGATGCCAGTCTTGCACATCCACATTTCTCAAGCTAATCTGGAGATTCCTGATCATTTTGTCCGTCTCTTCCTCCTGGGTTGGGACCACGCAGTTTGTCAAAATCACGTTTGAGACCTTTGACTGTCCCTTTTTCATGACTTGGTTCTCAACAAACTGGAACATTATGATTTTTCCCATTTATTATTCCGGGCACCTTGCAACTGCGCAGGAAAAGCAGTCTCCAATCAAAAAATTCAGGTGGGTTTTGGCGTGGCAGTGTTCCTTTAAACAGCCTAATTCCTGAGGCCTGAGGTCACTGCTGTGCTCAGTTCCTCCCGTGGTGTCAGGAGGCAGAGTAAAGGTCATGCTGCAGAGAACCTCATTCATAAATAGCTCACAGGAGGCTGCCAGATGAGTGATGTGTGCTGAATAAATGGATACTTGATTGTTAAAGGGTTTCTTTAATGAGTTGAAAAGGTCAATAATCTGCTTATAATCTTGCTGTTATATTGTCTAATATCTCTATATTTTGTGTTCTTGCCTGGATCAGGCCATTGATTAATCTGTCCTGGTCCATTTATGATAGAACAGCAGTGTTGGGTGCAACCAAACCAGCTCCTAGCTGAGAAGAAAGATGCTCAGAGCTGAGGAGTTGGTTTCCATGTGGAAGGCCATGGCTCACTCTCCATGCTGAGCAAGTACAGCAAGGATGCAAACTGCCCTTTCCTCCAGCTGGAAGTTTATAAATCCCTCTTCCCAGCAGCCCCTGGGAAATCAGAGAAATGCAAGGTTAAGGGAGAACCCAAAGAAATTATCCAGTCCAACCACGAGTGCTGCAGCAGGACCAGGCTGGCTTAGCTTCACCTTAGCCAGTTCTGAAGAAAACCACATCTAATCTGTCTCCAGGGCTTGGAAGTACCTCACATTCTGTGACAATTCATTTCACTGTTCCTCCTCCACTTTTATCATTCCACTGATCTGACAGTGGCGTAGGGGCTGCTCTAAAGGACAGGACAGAACTGAGCTCGCCAAGAGACACCACACCTTGCCCAGGGAGAAAAGAAATACACAGGGTCATTTTGAGCCTGGACCTAATTCTGTTCTTGCAGTGCAGGCTTGCTTGGAAAAACAACCTAACTCCAGCAGAATTGTTTGTTCCACCAGGAATTACCCGGCATGGGGCCTGTCCCTGGCTCCTGCTGTCACTGAGCACACAGGGAATACAGTTTGTGACTGTCAGGCTGCAGTGCAGCAGGGCCAAATGCTTCCCTCAGCCGCTTTTTGCCAGGATCTGGGATGTAATTTGGCCCTGAATTATCATTTCTGTCAAATCAGCGTGACTGAAATTGAACAGTTGCACTTAATTAAGTGCTTCTCTGCAAACCCTGGTGCTTTGTACATTAATGAGGCTTCATTCAGGTTTTTGGTGGAGTGTTTGTGAGAACATTAAATAGTGTCAGCTTGGCTTCTGCATTTGGGGTGAAATAATAACAATTGCACAGCAGATACGGAAGAAGGTGAGAAGAAATATCCCTGCAGATAAATCCCCTGCAGTTGGCTCATTGATTATATCTCTGTCAGAGCAAAATTTTGAGGCAAAACATTTGGGGCAATGTGTAAAACCCCCCCGTCCTTAAATAATTGATACATTTCCCCAAGTGTTGAGAATTCAGCTTTTAAAGTTGAGGACACAGTCTTAAGTGCCCACAGGAATTTCTGCAGCAGGTCTGTGGATGTGTGGAGTCAGAAGGCCAGTGTTAGAGCTGATGGGAATCTTCACAGAGTGTTTCTTATTCCAGATATGTCAGGAACTCACATCCCAAAGAGGAAGTAACTGCTGGTAAATAATGATTTCATCAGGGGGAGCAACTGCTTGGTCTGTGCTGTGTTACAACTTGACTGTCCAAACCCTTTAACTTTGGATATGGGATGGGCATCTCCTCAGGATGAGCTCTGGATTTTTTGGTGACGTAAAGAATTGAAAAGCATCATATGTAGTTGTAAATTATAGACAGATTTAATTTGGAAAGGATCTTTGGAGGTCATTCCACCCAGCCTCCTCCTCAGAACAGGGGCGTTTACCCACCTACATTGATTGTATATTTTCTTGACTTGCATTCTTGATATTGTTCCTGTTACAAGGCTTTTAATTACATTTTGTAAGATTTCTTGTTGCTTCATTTGCCTGTTTTATTCCTGTGCAGCAGCTAATTCTTGTCAATAAACCCATTTGTAGCAGTTCCAGGCTTGCCTCAGAGACCAGAGGTGATTTGTCTTTGTGTTTCTGGAGGATGTAGTTACTCTCTAGGAGCTTTAAAGACATAAGACATTTTGTCCAGCAGATATTCCCAGTGGATTTGAACAAACAGTGCCTGTGACATCTTGGCAGAGAGCAGTGATCCTGTGAGTGACTTGCAGAGTGCTGCCCCAGGCTGGCAAAGCTGCAGAGAGCCACTGCTCCTTTAATAAATCCCACTTGGAAGGACAGGAGCCTCAATCCTCAACTTTATATTGGCTTTCTGGAAAGTTCAGGCTGCTCAGGCTGCTAACGGAGCTGCAAGAGAGATGGATTTTTGACAAGGACATGAAAGAGGAATGGCTTCACACTGAGAGAGGGAAGGCTTAGATTAAATATGGAAAAGAAATTCTTCCCTGTGAGGGTGATGAGGCCCTGGCACAGGCTGCCCACAGAAGCTGTGGCTGCACCATCCTGGGCAGTGTTCCAGGCCAGGTTGGATGGGATTTGGAGCAACCTGGGATAGTGGGAGGTGTCCCTGCCCATGGCAGGGTGTTGGAACTCGATGGTCTTTGAGGTCTCTTCCAACCCAGACCACTCCAGCATTCTGTTATTATAATATTTCCGATTATAAATTATGTATTTCTTACGTTTCACCCTTTACCTTAGAGATTCAGTTGTGTGGTCTGAGAAAATAACTCACGGTTATGAACTCCCTGCTGCATTTAGGTGAAGGTCTTGGTTGTCTCGAGGCAGAGGACACAGCTCTTGGTATCCCCTCAGTGTTGTAAATAAAAGCTATGCCCCACAGAAAGAGCTTGAAATTCCTTCCATTAGTGCTGGATTAGGTGATCTGAAGCTCAGGAAGCTCAGCAGTAGGAAATCTAACCCTGCCAGCATTTACCACAGCAGAAGACACAGCACAGACTTGATTTAGGATCCTGAAAGTGGTGGTGTGTAATAAGTGGGTGACATTTTCAATGTCAGTACATTTTCCCTCCCTCTCTGGCAGCATCTTGGCTTCTCCAGGACAAACACTGTGACACTGAGCAGCTTCCTGCCAGGATATACCCAGGGTGTCAGAGCTGAGATTGGTGCTGCAGGCTCTTCCCAGCCTCGAGGCACTGGCCAGGGAAAGCATTGGTAGGTGCAGGTTTAATGTGTACCAAACACACCGGGAAGAGTTGGATTTCTTGGCTGACAACAAGTGAGCATCACCTGAAGTGCAAACTGAGCCATAAGTAGCTGGCATTTGCAAGTTTCTCACCCACAAACCTCTCCCCCTGTGTTGCAGCAGTAGCTCAGTGCAGCTCCCTCAGGCACTTGTGGAACAGCACTGCAAATCCAGGCCTTCCCTGCAAAGGGCTTTTCAGAGGAGACGTGAGGAACACCCATCAGCACAAAGCCAGGCTGCCTGTGGGACACATCATTCCTTGGTGCTGCTCCCTGAGCCAGGCACTGCTGCTGTGAGAGTTTCACACAGAACTCCCTTTCCTTCTGTACAGCTCTCCACCAGACAAATAGAGCTGGTCAGGCTCTTTCTGACAGCTCAGATTGGGGCAGTGCTGGGAACACAACTCACCAGTGTGCTTCACCACACTCAGCTGGGTGCCTGGCCCCTGCAGTGGAGCTGGGAGGTATTTTCTTGCTGCAGATGCCATCATTTAGGCAGAAGCACTGGATGACTTGTGCCCACAGAAGGTGCTGCTGTGCTGTGTGCTGCTCTGATGTCACTGTGGCCTTGCCACGTTGTAATCCAGGTGATGTCACTGCATTCTCTGTGTTCCTGTACCCCAGGTCGCTGCCTGTTTGCAGTTTTTTCTCGTGAGCTGCTTAAAACCAGCTGCTGGATTTCACTCCAGAGGCTGCTGAGTGTCAGGGGGGAACAAACCCATTCCTGTGCAGGGCCTGGCATCAGAATAACTGAGAGGGCACACAAGCTATTTCGTGGGTGCCAGAGGCAAAGCTGCACGACTGCCTGAGGTGCTGTAATTCCTGAGAGCATGGCACACTGCCCAGAGCTGATGGCTGAGAGCTACCTGCAAGTAAAAAGAGTTACTTGTGTTAGAGGGCAGGTTTTAAATAGACTTCTTGTCCATTTGGAAATAGTTTTGTGTAGTAGTTTCGGGGTCGGCTGCCCTTAGATATGTCTGTGCCTCTAAGTCAGCAGCCTGCAGCATTATTTGTGTGGGGAGGGTTCCAGGGAGCCCCCTCCCCTGAGCCCAGGGTTTTAATCACTGCCATGTCTGATGACTCCTGCAAGTTTAATTTTAGTTGCATGTCAAAGAGGCTGAGTTAACCACTGAGCCACCAGCCCTCACAGAGCCTCGGGCAATCTGCTGTAGCCTGACTGGGAAAATAAAGTATTCTCCGTATCTCCTCATTGACTGAGCATTATTCATGGAGCTCTCCTAGGCACAGGGGTGAATTCGTCAACTCTCTGCCTCACTCAGCACGACCCTGTCAGAGGCTTTGCTGTATTTTCTTCACTGAGAGTTGGGGAACCACCAGCTCGTGTTTTGTCTGGTCACTGCTGTGTGTGATGGGGGCCCTTCCACCTGCTTCAACAGCCCATTGCCTGGGGCCTGGGAAGCGTTTCCAGATTGTTTTCCTTGCTGTGCATCTCTGCTCATCCCTCTGCTTTTGGCAACTCAGAGATGGTGACATTGCTGGGGCAGCCACAACCACCTCTCCCAAATGAACCAGCCCAGAGCCCAGCCCAGAACAATGTAATAACCCCTGAGCCTTCCTCCTCTGAGGAGTCACAGTGCCAGGGCACTTGGATTCCATCCTCCTGACTCTGCTCTGGGCTTGTCTGTGTGCAGACATCCCAGGGATCTGCCGGACAACAAAACCTGGTCCGTTCTGGCGTCTGGGCCCAACTGTGCCCTGCGTTTCTGGAGGCAGCCCAGGCACCTTTCTGCCTTGTTTTAACACAGCACAAGCTTCTTTCCTCTAAGATCCTGACAGCTCCTGAGGCAGGCTGGGTTTATAATGATCCAGTCTTGCTGGCAGAATTCCCACCCTACAGGTCTGGAGTTCACAGTGCAGATCTGTTCCTCTCAGGACATGGGGCACCCTGGCTCTGGTTTCATGGAATGGTGACACAGCCACGGTGCACCCACCTGTCCTGAGGTGAGATGCCAGAATCACCCTCTGCATCCACCTAAGTCTCAAGGGAAAGCATCCTTTAAAGGGAAACTGCTAGATCTGCGTGTCAAGGAACACTAAAATGCCACCAGTGAGTCCCTTCTCACACAGGGAAACTTGTCACCTCTAACTCCTGTTGAAATCACAGTTACAAAAGCCTGCAGTGAAAGTTAGGCATTCATTTATTTGCTTCACTGAGCGTTTGCTTTGCATCTCAGATAAATGATGCACAACAGTAGCTGTTCTTCTTTATATTTGCAACATTTTTATCCTGATCTTTGGTCAACAGGACTTCTGAGAGTGTTGAGGTCAGCTAGCGCGAAGGAGATAATTAGCAGATCCACCAGCCTGAGTGGTGGATTGCACAGAGTTCAAGAATGGAATTTATTATTAGCAGAAATGACTGCTTTGCACCCCAGGTTGTCTTAGTGGCAGCAGGGAATGAGTGTTTTTTAAGTAGAATCGTAGAATCATTTAGGTTAAGGTGTAGCTGATCTCAGTTATTACATGGATGTTATTTTCTACTTTCCTCAAAACAAGAGTGATGGCTTCCAATCTTAATAGTAAAAAACTGCAATGTTTTTAACAGCAGAAATCCCAAGAATTAGTAAAAATGGTTAAGGCACCCTGAAAACAATTTTGTCTTCCAAATCGGGCTAATTATCACACCACCCCCAAATAACAAATATTTTTGACTTCATGTTGCAGTGCAATGTTTGAAGTTGCTAATTAGTTCTGCATAAATGGGTGTTGTAGCCATCTTCCAAACACAGCCACGTTTCACTGTGAGCACTTTGCAGCCCCAGGGCCTCATGGCATTTGGATTATTCCCTTCATGTCCCTTCCCTTGGAAGGATGTGCTGCGGGTTGAGGGTGCCTTGGTTCACCCCACTCCTGTTTGGGGTCACTTGTGGGACCTCCCATGTTTTAAACAGTGTCAGAGAGCCTCCCATGCCAAGAAGGGAAGCACACTGGGAATATCTTCAGGAATACCTTCAACCAAGAGTGCAGACAATGGAGTTGCTAAAAAACACCCTTCCCAGTTTGGGAAAGATTCCTGAAATCCTAAGAAGCAAACAGCTCACTTGAGCTGTGTGTGACAATGTTTGGGAAGCTGGAGGTTTTGGTTGCAATTTAATCCTCAAGGAAATGTCTCCTAGAAAACACAACTTTTCACTGTATAATAAAGGGAAGCTGTTAAATACCTTCCCCTCCCTTTTTCATTCCTTCTCTCACACTCCTGTTTGCCTCACTCCCACTGCCTGGTGGTTCCTTTCCCCACCACGCTGATGTGTCTGGCACAGTCTTTTTGAGTCTCTGGAGGCAGTTCTTAAAGCTTCCTTGGCCATACATAAAAACATATTTCAGGAAGAATAAAAACAGGGCTTGGAGCAATGCAAAAACAAGAAAATTGGCAAGCTACAGAGAAAAAATGGTGATTCTAATCCCTGTGCTCATGGCCTTGAAGGCAGAGTCTGGGAGCTGTCAGAGCATTATAGATAACCCTCGTTTCTGTGTGTGAGTCCCTGGGATTATTGTTGCACAGAGTGTGATTATTCCAGGTAAGTTGCTTCTTTTCTTCTTGCGAAATTGCTGTTTTAAGAAGACTGTGGGTTGTTTTCCCTGTGTGAATTAAATAATGGATTCTCTCGGGTGTGTGGAGTAGTTAGGAAAAGCACAGGAATGTGATAAAAGTCTAATGAATGTTTGTTGTTGTGCTGGAGTGACTGCTAAGGAAAATCCTGGCTGAGACTGAAACTCTTTTCTTTCCGTAGGGAATGCAGTCGGATTTTTGGTGAAGATGGTCTGACGCTGAAACTCTTTCTTAAAAGGACTGCTCCCTTTTCTATTCTGTGGACTTTGACTAACTACCTGTATTTACTGGCTTTAAAGAAGCTCACAGCCACAGACGTCTCTGCCCTGTTCTGTTGTAACAAAGCTTTTGTCTTCTTGCTTTCTTGGATTGTGCTCAAAGACAGGTTCATGGGAGCAAGGGTAATGAACGTGCCTCGTTTTCCACTCTCTCACGTTTCCATAACTGCACCTAAACCCATCAGTCAGCCATGGTGCTGCCATGCTGGGGTGTAGATACACCATGAAAGCGTTTTTCCTTTAGTTTTGTGATGCAGGCCTAAGCCTCAGGATCAGGTAGAGACCTCAGAACTTCAGAGGGAATTCAGTGTGGGAATTTCAAGGAGCTGTTACAGCCAAGTGTAACTCGATGCATTACAGCAGAAGAGCTTCCAGTTTCGTATAAACCTAATCTGTCTTGGCTTACTGTGCTGAAGTTCAGTTAATTTTCTTTTAAACTTAGTGATGAATGCTTCGGTTCTAACCAAAGCAGTTTTATTCCTTGTGTGGGTAGACAGATGTTTTCAGTGTGTAATGTATTTTTCGTGTGCTGCCCTGTCCCTTTTCATACACACATCCGTGTGCACGTGCCAAAATCACTTTCAAAGGAACACAGCTGTTTTGTGTGAAGGTGTATTTTGCACTCAAGTGTTACAGGACTCACTGGCAGTAAAATAGACCCTGCAAAAATTTAGAAAAGAACTCAAAACAACATGATGCACCCCTGGATCTGGGGAATGCAAACTTGTTCCCCATAATTTTCCATATACAAATCTCCTAACACGCAGCAATTTAAACTGTTGGCTTTACACCTTGGATGTGGAGTAGCGAGGATTTCTGCCAGTTTTTTGATGCAGATTCCTCCCTGAAATGGCTCAAGGTCCTGTTGGGCACAATCCTGACTGAATTATTGAGAGCCTTGAACTTCATTAGGGGCTGGTTTTGGGCCAGGTGTCATGGCTGTGACCAGAAAGGAGCAGCAGCAGCTGGATTTAAGTTCCATGGGAAGCCTGATGGATCAGAACACTCATCCAAGTCAGTTGTTTTTTTAAAATGGGCACAGCAGCTTCTTTTTAATTCATTATTAGTGTGCTAGAAGAGTTCAGAAATGAAAGGAAAAGGCATCCTGTTGCACAGGCATCTCCTCTGGCTCCTGGAGCAGCCAACAGGACGCTGAGCAGAGCACTGTGCTTGCCAAGATGAGGAGGTGAGCCAGTGCTTGAAGGTAAAGCCAGGCACCTGTGTGTCTGTCTCATACTCAGCTGAAAATACAGAAATATCAGGTGAATGTGACTCACCTTCAGCCCCACTCAAAGAATAAAAAGGGTGTCAAATCCTCAGTTCTTCTCTACAGAAGTAATAGGAACAACTACCCCCTCTGCCCCTTGATCATCTCAGGTTCCAGCTGAAAAAAACCAAACATTTTGTACCCTTTAAGCTCATTTTTATCCTGATGCAACATCTTTCTGGAAGAGCAAGCATAACCCTTGTGTTCTCCTAGCCTGCTCTTTTGAAGAAACCTAGAAATAAAAGCTATTCTCAGTTATTATTTCGTTTTCCCTGCCTAGAAAAGGGTTGCCATAAATATGCATTAGTATTAATGCTGTTAAGCACCGTGGGGTTTACCCAGGAAAAACCTGGCAGGAAAAGTGAGCACATAAAAGAAGCTGGATGTCGCTGCTCACAGCAGAGCCTGGATGCCCATTGCTGGAGAGGTAATTCATTCACAGCGTTTTCCAGCAGCTCTCCTGACAGAGTAGCACTTAATGATGTTAATAACCACACAGGAGGGTGTTTGAGAGCTAAAATACGACAGAGCAGCACATTCCCCGCGTTTTGTGCTCTGAATGCCTCGGCTGCTCTCACCCGCGGCCCCTCGGAGAGCAGCGGGAATTGGGTTACTTGGACAGCGAGGGCATGAAGAGAAACAAAGCCTTAATCTTATACCCCGAGCCGTGTTTTAGCAGGAGCACTCTGCACCCAGGAGCTCAGCCAGCTTTTCCCAGGAGCTCAGCTCCCTCCCAGCAGCTCTTCCAGAGCTCCGGAGCCGGCGGGCGCATCCAGGTGGGGCGTGAGGAACACCTGGGACAGCAGTGGCCCTGCAGCACATCCCCAGCTCCCTGCCTGCCCCGTGTGGCTGCAGCAGCCCCCAGACTGCCCAAGGATGCCCACGGGAGCCTCCTGACAGCCCTTGGACCCCCTGGCACCGCTCCTGCACGCCTGAAAGCAGCTGCCGGCCGGGCTGCAGGGCTGGGTTTTTAGATGCTCGGTGTAAAGACGAACCTGCCTTGATGGCCACTTTATGGAATGGCACAATCCCAGCTGCGGGAGCACTGGAGAACTGCGGAAGGGCTGCACACAAAGTTTCAGGTGCTGCGGCTGTGTTCGAGGTACCCAGGGTGTGTGCTCTGCAGGGAGAGCCACGTTGCCCTCGGTGGTGAAGCTGTAGCACCCAACCTGTGAGAGAAAAACACCAGGGGAGGTTTAGGTTGGATTTTAGGAAAGACTTCTTTACAGAAAGGGTGGTCAGGCACTGGAACAGGCTGCCCAGGGAAGTGATGGAGTCACCATCCCTGGAATCACAGGGGAAATGTGTAGATGTGGTGCTTGGGGACATGGTTTAGTGGTGGGTCTGTGTTAGGTGAAGGGTTGGACTCAGTGAGGTCTTTTCCAACCTTAGTGATTCTCTGGTTCTATTTACCTATACAAGTAGTGCAGGTAGAGCTTAGGTACCTTCTGCCCTGGGCAAGGACACACAGCACCATCCCTGCCTGCACCCTGACCTTTGCTTGGACACTTCTGAACAGATCTCTCTCAAATTAATAATGTGTCTGTGTTACACTCTGGGAAGTCCTGGCAGCTTTGGCTCAAAGCAAGCACAAATATTTAAAAGCCTTTACGTATTTGAGTAGTTCTGCTGGCTTGTGCTGCTTAGGTTTAGACACATGCTTATATGTTTGCATATTTAAGCCTTTGGTTGGGTTTTATCTGTGAAGCTGAATCAGTGATTGTTAGGTAGGTACAGAGCAGTTTGGGGACACAGGTTTATTCCCCATCCTTGAATGTATTCAAGGCCAGGCTGGATGGGGCTTGGAGCAACCTGGGATAGTGGAAGGTGTCCCTGCCATGGCAGGGGGTTGGAACTGGATGATCTTTAAGTTCCTTTCCAACCCAGACCGTTCTGAGATTCTTTTACTACAGCACCTCATTCTCTGCAGTGCTCCACATGGAAAAAAATGTTTCAGATAAACTGTTGGTTGGCCTTGTTCTGTTTCAGGGGGAAAAAAAAAAAAAGAGGTAAGCTAAATTCATTCTGCACCTAGGAGGCTCCAAAAGAAAGTTACTACACTCTTCCATTAATTAAAAGCCTCGTTTAATGAGCTGACAACCACCTTTGCTTCCCTGTGACCTCGCTGCTGCTTGTCAGCGCAGAGCAGTGCCCAGATGTGGGCTCAGGTTTCTAAAGCCAACACCTGAGGCAGGCCCAGGTCAGCTCTGCTGCTGCCCTGCTATGTGATGTGCAGGAGGAGCCTTGAACACAAAATTTAAATAATTTCCTCGCTGTTTTCAGTCTCAGGTCTTCCTTATGTCTCAGGAGGTGTTGATGCTCCACACGTGTCCATCATTTCAGGGAAAAGAAGTGCTTGGCTTTATAAATATTTGATTAAATTAGGAATCTGGCTCTCTAAATTTGCTATAGACAGACTGGGAATGAGTTTTTCCTGACAGGAAGAAAGGGGGTGATGGATCTGCTCACTTTCACTGACACAAGGAAAGGACTGAGCGCTGAGTGCACCAAGAGTTAAATCTCGATCCTTTTCCTTGGAAGGAGGGGATTGCTGCATTGGACTCTCCTGTTTTGCCTTCTGAGACAGACACATTGCTGGAAGTACTGCAGCTGACAGCTGAAATCCTGGATTTCTGTGCAGGGCAGGACGTGTGGTGCAGCCTGAGGTGACTCCAGGCAGGCAGTGTGGCAGGGCAGGGGGCATTTCTGGGCACTCAGAGGAGAGGCTGTGGATGTCTGAGGGGTCCTGGGCTGTCATTTGGCATTGCTTCAAGGCTGGGACTTCTGTGGTGTCTCCCAGGATGGCTCAGCTGCTGGGATGTGTTATCCAGGGAAGGAGAAGGGGGAAACCGCCTGGTCGCCTCTGGCTGAAACCCTCCCAGATCTCATCACACCACTGAGAGACTGCAATTCCACAGGTGCCTCCAGCGCACAGCACAGGGGGATCTGGATTTCAGCTGCCATTTCATGGTGAATGGGGAGGTATCAGTGATCCCTTCAGGCTTGGGTGGCAGCTTTGTTGACCTGTGTCTTGGATCTGGGATGTTTTACATGTGATACAGACTTGCAGTGGGGTTTGTGACTCTGCCTGTGGCACAGCCACTGCCCTGTGAGGGGACACCTGTGTGCCTCAAGGACTGCTGAAATAGGGCTGATGGTGAGGGGAAGGACTTAAAGCTGCACCCAGGAGATGAGTTTCCCTGGGAAGATGTTGGCCTGGATACCCGTGGGATTTAGGAGCACTGACATTTTTACCTGGAGCCTCAGAGGTTGGCCCTGCCCTGGGAGTTGATTGTGGGTTCCCCATTGTCCCCTGTAGGGGAACACCTTCACCTGAGTCAGTTACGTGTCCCTGTCCTGTGTGTCCCTTGAAACATGGTTTTACTCTTCTGACTGGCTCTGCTGAAGTTATTTTGTGGGGTTTTTGTGTTTATTGCCTCAGTCTGGCTCGCATCTGCTTGGGATGAGTATCAGTGGTTTTTCTGGGACTCTTGGTAAAACTGTGAGCTCTGAAAGGCTGTTCTACAGGGGGACACGAGTTTGAATCAAGATGCCTGTAAAGTCTGTGGGCTGAAGCATAGGTTTAAATATTTAAAGCATAGGACTAAATATTTCTTAAATGAAGTTCAGTGATGTTTTCGAGAAGCGAAGTGCCCATGTCACGTTGGTGTTGGCTCAGGAGTTGTGCACTGGCTCAGGAAACACTCCCTGGAAGTTGGGTATTCAGTGTCTTTGAAATTCACACTCCACATTTACCTGCTGAGGGCAATTAGGTGGAGAGGGTGAGCTTTTTAAACAATAAAACACTTTGGGCTCTCTACCTCTTCCTTAAGGTTCTTGGAGTCAAGACCCAGGATTTCAGGTATTGTGTAGTTAATGATTCCTGTTCTTTTTCTTTGAAACTCCTTAGATGTTCTCTCTGGGATTTTCAAATGAGGCCAAAAACCTAAGCACAAAGGTAAAGGCTTCATGAAGAAATTTAGTCATGTCTGTTCAAAAAAGCTGTCAGGGCACAGCCAAAACAGCTGGAAGAGCTCCCTGTGGTGCTCTGGTATTCCAAAATACAGGGCTCATTCCCCTGGACTAAATGTCCAGGATGTTTGTCTATCTAATATTTGCATTTCAAGCCAAATTCGTGGCATTGCTAAATATTTCTCTTGTTGTACATAGAGCATAATGTCTTAAAATTTCTTGATCTTGCAGTTGTCTCTCCAGAGTGGATGTTTAGCTGACAAAACACATACTGAGGGATGTTCTGTCAGCAGGCCCCAGCAGAATTTGCAGTGCTGTAGATCCACATCCCTGTCAGTGCACACACTTCCATTGTGCTTTACATCTCCCCCGTGATTTTTCCTACTTGAGGGAAAACAAGAAAGCTGCAGGTCAGAGCAAGTGGGTAGTGAGAAAAGCTCATGAGAAGCCCCTCCCAGTGATGATCTCAGCTTTACATTGCTTTGCTTTGTCTGTGCAGATAGTGGCAGCAATAATGGCAATCACAGGAATTGTAATGATGGCATATGCAGATGGTTTCCAGGGTGATTCCATTATCGGGGTGGCCTACGCTGTGGGATCAGCCTCCACGTCTGCATTGTACAAGGTAGGTCACAACTGTTGGCTGGCACTCCTAAATTCATAACACTGACTGTTAAAAAGAAACAAATACAAAGAGAACCGCTGTAAAATCAATGTTTTGTTCTGTTCATCACTCCTGCATCACTCATGTTGTGACCAGGTGATGTCACAATGTCAGGAAATCTACCATGAGGGTAATTAGTTGTCATCTGCCAATTATCCAGAATGGCGTTTCTTGATGAGTCTTTAATGAAATCTCCACTGCCACGCCATGAGGAGTTTAAGATAATTTTTTAATCATGACAGCGCAGTTTATCAACACTTTTCAAAGGGGCTTTCAAAGGGTGGTTTCAAAGGGGCTTTCCATGTGCAGCAGGGAGGAGAGCCAGGGAAATGTTGATTTCCCTGGACAGGGATGGCCAGAGCCCTGCTGTGAGCCTGGCACAGGCAATTCCCTAGAGACGCTGCTGCTCTGGAAGGTGAGGGGTGGAAAAAGCAGGGATGTGTCTCAGGAACAGCTTGGGCTGAACGTGGCTGTGTCTGTTCTCAGCTGTGTGTGAAGCTTGGAGTGATTTGTGGCAGGATCAGAAGCTGCCCTGGCAGCTTTGGTCTTTGCTCGTCTCACTCATAAATTTGTTGTGGCCTTTCACAGATCCCTCAAAGTTCATGAATTTAAGCTCATGGAGGACAAGTTCTCATGGAGTGAGCCCCCCCAGGCTGGTTTTCCTCTCACAGCAGGGTGATGCTGGGGAAGTCACTGGAGTCCCCTCCCAAATCCCAGCAGTGCCACACACAGCCCAAATCCTCTACATTCATTGCATGAATGATGTGTCCTTGGGTTCTTGGTTTATTCTTGGTTTTTCCTGGGTTCTTCTACACTTGCTCCTCGTGGCATTTTGTGTTAGACAGGCTCAGCCATCCCCATGGTAAAGACTCGGTGCCAAAACACAGGAAAGGGCAGAAATCCGACCAAAGATCCCCTTGCAAGACTCGTGTAGGAAAAGAGCTGGGCTGTGGCATGTTGTCCTTTGCTCCACTCTCCCCAAGGGAATGGAGTGCTTCCATGATAGGTGTGAAGTCTAAACCTCTGCTCTCTCCTCTTCTCTGCAGGTTTTGTTCAAGATGTTTCTTGGGAGCGCGAACTTCGGGGAAGCGGCTCATTTTGTGTCTACCCTGGGCTTCTTCAACTTCATCTTCATCTCCATCACCCCCATCATCCTCTACTTCACAAAAGTGGAGTACTGGTACCCCTTCTCTGCTGTGCCGTGGGGTTACCTGTGTGGAGTAGCTGGCCTCTGGTTAGGTATGGGATAAGAAAATTTATTTATTTTTCTACACAAACAATTTCCCCCCGTCCCCTTAAGCAGCAAGAGCTCTCTCCCAGATTAATTCTCGTCCCAGTGCAAACTGGTGCTCCTTAGAAATGATGCATATTTTTCATTAAACTTCATGAAACATTACTATTAATTGATATAGAATTAATAATTGATACGTAAGCATAGTTATAATTAATAACAATGAATAATTAACAGTCATAGCAGGGAGTAAACATGAAGCAGCCATGCTAATTGCCCGTTTTTTCATCCACAGCTTGACTGCTGTGAATCCCATTTCAGAGGGCTGCAGGTCCCCAGCCAGGTCCTGGGGGGTGTTTGTGCAATGGCAGGGGCACCCCAATGCTGGAGCACCTTTCTGGGGGTGCTGCAGGCTCCGGGCAGGGCTCACAAAAGGCTCCCTCTTTCTGAGCCTCAACTGCCAGCAAAATATCTGTTAGATTCAGCCCAGGGGCATTTTAATTTCCACACATAATAACATCTTTTCCTTTAGTAAAGTCTCTTGTTATTCCATAATTCAAGAGGTTTTTGTCTCGCTGCACGTTTATTAAATGGAAGCAAAGAGAATGTCATTGCCTATCCAGTCCTGAGACAGGGCCAGGCTGGCAGCTGAGCTGCTGTGAGCACCTTGAACTGCTCTAACCACAACTGCAGCTGCCCTGAGAGCTCCTAGGGAACCAAAATTAGGGATAATTTGTCCCCCAAGTGTATAAACCCAACCTTATGCAGGGGACTCAGCTGCAGGACTCGGTGATGGGTGATCAAAAACTTAAGTTTGCTTTTGATCTTTCAAGGAAATTGGAGCTCTCTGGGAATGCTGTCATGTGAAAATCCAAAAAACCAAACTAGGTTGTTTGTACCTGATTAAAGCCTGTGCAAAGCCGTGGGATATCAGTGTGATAACTGCTGTATTCTAGTTTGTGAAAAGTTTGTGAAAGACCCCATTCCCCTGTGCAGAACTTCCCCTAATTTCCTGCCCATCTATAAAAAAATTAAAAATCGGCCACCTTGTGACAACTCCTTCATTGTGGTGTGGATACTTGATATTGTAGTTGTAGGGTCAAGGTGGAGGAGGTATGTCTCACTCTGGTGTTTTCCCCCATATTCATGGATTATTTTCTCTGTTTTTCCCTAGCTTTCAATATCCTGGTCAACGTTGGGGTGGTGCTGACCTACCCCATTCTGATCTCCATCGGCACCGTGCTCAGCGTCCCTGGAAATGCAGGTACCAGGGGAAAACGAGCCCAGGGGCACTCAGAAAGCAGTTTATTGCCTAAATAATCTGTGGGGTGGAAATTTACTCCAGAGGCCTGTCTTGAACAGCCTCTGTCTCTGCTCTTCCAGTCTCCTCAGCTGCTTCCCTCTGGGGGTTTGAGCACGAGAACACATCTGGTTTTGGGGGAAGGCAGCTGTGAAACAATAGGAGGAGGCTGCCTGAGGGCTCAGGGGTGCTGTGGGTGCTGGTGGTGGAGCTGAGGCTGGACCTGGAGGCAACTGGAGCTCTCTGGCCCACGTGCTGCTCCCTCCCCAACCTGGTTCCTGCAGCCCAAGGGAACACTCTGCTGATAAAGAGTTACCATAAAGTGCCTTTCCTCTCAGAGCAGAAATCACAGGATCATAGGTTCATTAGGGTTGGAAAAGATCTCCAAGATGATCGAGTCCAACCTTCAATCATCCCTGTGCCCACTAAACCATGAAGTGAAGTGCCATGTCCATTCATTTTTTGGGTACTTCCAGGGTGGTCACTCCACCACTGCCCTGTCAGTCTGTGCTCATGCCTTACCACTCTTTCAGTGAAGAATTTTTTCCCAAATCTAATCTGGCACAACTTGAGGTCTTTTCCACTTGTCCTGGCCCTTGTTCCCTGGGAGCAGAGCCCGACCTCCCCGGCTGCACCCTCCTGTCAGGGAGTTGTAGCAAGTGAGAAAGTCCCCCCTGAGCCTCCTTTTCTCCAGGCTGAGCCCCTTCACTGTGGAAATCTTGGGGCTTAATCCGACCCCTCAGGGCTCCCTCAGATCCTGCACAAGGCGGTGAGGGACAGAGGAGATGTGGCACCTCCAGTGCTGCACTGTCAGGTCAGAGCTGTTCCCTGAGCTGCTCTCTCTGGAGATGTGAGAGCCACGTGGGCAGTGTCACACCCAGAGTGCAGCACAAGGCTCCCAGCGATGTGCCAGGCTGCTCTTGGTGCCATCATCCATCCTGCTGCTGCTCTGACGCCGTGGTTGTTTCCCTCTCCCAGCCGTGGACCTGTTGAAGCACAAGATGATCTTCAGCGTGGTGCGGCTGGGGGCCACCATCATCATCTGCATCGGCTTCCTGCTGATGCTGCTCCCCGAGGAGTGGGACGAGATCACCCTGAGGTTCATCAACAGCCTGAAGGAGAAGAAGAGCGAGGAGCACGCCGAGGACATGACGGAATCCAGCGTCCACACGAGGAGCAGGAGCAGAGCCAACGGGGCAGTGTCCATACCGCTGGCGTAGGGCCGCAGCGCCGGCCCTGCACGCGGACGTGTATTCTGTGAATATGGCTGAACTCTCCTCACCGCCTGTATGCTAAACGAGATGACATCTAACCTGAGCAGGGGATGAGCTGTAAGATAAGAGAAATACATCTATAATAAATGTTTACATTTATACACTCAGCGAGGGACGGGTGTAAATAACGACAATAAAATCTTTTGTAATAAACGAACGTTGGAGCTTGTGCCTTTCTGAACTGGTGGGTTTAAAATGCGGATTGAGTTTACATCTTTTGCCTCCCTTTGCTGGCAGAAGTAGAGCCATTTTGGAGGATACAAACCTTGGATATTTCCAGCTACATCTCAAAATTTAACATCTTGACTTATCTTTCAATGAAGTGCCCTTCCAGCGAGGTGGCACTTTTGGAAAACCATTTCAAACCTCTCCTGGCATTTTGGAGAATTCATTTCTGAAAGATGTTGGTGTTCACATTGACATTCCTTATGATTATCAGATTAAATATTCCATGGTGTGCAAAACATGAGGCCTCCCCTCCCAGACCACACTGAGCTGTGCCTCTTTCCAACACCACCTTTCTGGAAGTGGTGCTGGAATTTGGGTGCCTTGAGCAAAGAAAAAAATAGCTTTGTTTACCTCATTTTCTCCCAGAAAAGCTGCACTCCCAGCTGAACTACAAAAGTCTCAGGATAGATGGAACACCCCAGATCGCCAGTGTCCCTGGGAAATGCCATTTCCTATTTCCTAGGAAAATATTGGGACAAACAAATATTTTTCTTAACTTCCACTGTGGAAAGGTCGTTCAAAAGCCAAAGCAAACCAACCAATGTCCCAATCCTTTCCCTAATCCCATGGCTGTGTAATTTAGGCTGGTTTACAGCATTCCTGGGATTTACCATTCAAGACTGTCTTTATTTGAAAGCATTTGATAGGCAGATAAACATTTTTTTCCCTTTTTAGATATTTTTTAAAGGAATAATAAAACCAACTGGAAAGTATCGTAGATTGCTGAGCTCTGCTGCCTTTCCTGCCCACAGTTTGTGAGTTTGATTAGCAGCCAGTAAGGGTGTTTTTTGATGGTATTTCTGCCAGGGGGAAAAAAAATCATGTAAATAATAATTTATTTGACTTTTTTTACTTGACTCTTCTGTTGGATTTTTAAAAATCTTTTAATGTTCGTGTCTAAGCTGTTCCTTGCAGCCAGCAGAGCAGACAAAATACTTGTGTGTATTAAAAAAGTCCACAAACCTGGATTGTTTCATCCAATGGCTGCAGAATTAGGGCTGCAGAAACCAACCCAAGTGTCCCCTGTGCCCTAAACCCAGAGGTGTAAGGTTTGGATACACACACAAGTCTCTTACACCTCCTGGTCTGCTGCTTTTGGGAGGAGATAGACATCAAAAATATTCCCAAAAAGTTAATTATGGAGATACTGATGGGCTGAGAGCACCCAGCACACGGCAGCTTGGCCTCTCCCCGCAGATTTGGAGCTGATACATTCATTTTCATCACTAGATAGTTTGGGGGATGTGTTTTACTGAAATTTCAGCTCCTGCCAAACTGCACACATGGGGAAAACAACACTTCCATTGCAGTATGCATTGCTGAGTGCTCTTTGGCAAGCAGCCTCATGGCAGCATCTTCGGGCCCAGGACTGGTTCCTTCAAGGAACCTCACTGAGAATTCTGAGGGGAAAATCATGTGAAATCCCTAGTTTTGAGTCAGTTTTCCCCCACCTGACACATTCCATGGCCAGGGGCACAGGGTGTTAAAAAGACTCTGATGCCAGCAAAGCAGCCCTGCTTTGGTTTGATGTTCACAGAATGGTTTGGGTTGAAAAGGACCTCAAAGACCCCCCTCATTCCACCCCTGCCATGGGCAGGGACACCTTCCACGAAACCAAGTCGCTCCAAGTCCTGTCCAACCTGGCCTTGAACACTTCCAGGGATGGGGCAGCCACAGCTTCTCTGGGCAATCTGCTCCCAGATGCTTTCCAGGGGTGCTCCTCCCCCTCAGCAATGCCTAAACTCATTCACCCTCTGCCCAACATCCAGTGTAAATTCCTCATTAACATGGAAATAATGGCTTTCCCTGGAGTGCAGCTGAGCCTTTCAGCCGGAGAGAAACCCACCAAACCCAAGAAATCAGACAACAAACGGAGGCTCTTTGGCCTGATGCTGTTGGTGATCCATCGGAGGAGTGACAATGACCACCCCCATCGAGTGAGCGACGGGACCTCGCTGCTTCCACTGCTGTGCGTGTCTCTGGCAGCCCCTTCCACCCTCCCCAGCAATCTGGGGTTTCATTTCCCTGCCAGCCCCTTCTACCCTCGCCACCACGGTGAGGTTCCACCTCTGTGGCACCGTCTCCCAAGGAAAATGCCACTTTTTGATCCGGCAGCTGCCTGATCAGATTCTCCTTATCGCAACAAGGAAAACAAACCGTGCTGTGCATAACCCTCCTCACCAGAGCATCCCCACCCGTGCCTGCCCCCTCTGCAGGGCCCAGCAGCACTGACAGAGTTATCAGCACAGCCCGGGCTGAGATAAGATGAATGTCCCCTGTCAACACCAGCAGCAAGGAGCACAGGGAGGAACAAGCCGCGTTTCTTGACCTTACAGATGCGTAGTAACGAGCTCTGTCAGCCACAGCAGTTTGTGTCCCAGCCAGGGGAGCAGTGCTGGGTGATTTTCCTCTCCTTGCTGATCCATTTGCTCACGCTGTGGCTGCCTGAACGTGCTGCAAGCAGGATAAACAACAGCCTGTTCGCATGGCTGGGGCTGTGTCTGCTTTACTCGCTGGCGATTTGCGTAAAAGCCCAGGCGTTATTTTGGCAGGAATCCATTCCACCCACTTGCCATCTCCTCCTTTGCCCACATCTTTTTGTGATTTAAAATTCATTTTTGAGGAGAAGCCTTGAGGCAGAGGTGATCCACTGTTGCAGTTGGGTGTTTGAGTGGTGCCCCTTGGTTCACTTTTGCCCTGTGTGAAGGTGAGTAACGAACTCTGCCCCTGCGTGTGAAAATGCCCTGCCCCAAGTCATGGCACTGCCCTCCCCTTGAGCTTTTCCCAGTATCTTCCTTAAAGCAGGGGCTTCAGAGCACTTAGGAGTCAATGATTTCATTTTGACTGCAATAAATCTCCTGAAAAATCCAATTCTGGCAGGATCAGCGTCACTTACAGGTTCCATCTGAATTTGGTAGAGGGTTTAAAGCAGTAAAAGAAATGGGAGAAAGGGGTAAAATTCTTCCAGCTCTGCTGGGAGGGACTGTGGTCTGTCCCTAATGGCACTGTATGAGACCAAAGCTCCACCAGCCCCACGTTTCTACAGCACAGAACTCAGGAATTTCACTGAACTTTAAGTACAGATAAAATAAAAGAACATTATTGCATTAAATAACCCCCAGGTAAAGAGAAGGATGAGCGTCCCTACCCAGGATCTCAGCTTGCCCCAGTGCCCTGCAGGAAGGGCGTCCTCCTGCAGCCTCCCCCCACCCCAAAACCCTCAGCTGCTGCTCTTGACCCTCTTTGCTTTACAGAGTAAAGCCCTGTGGGAAGGAAACACGGACAGGAGAGGGGATTGGGGAGTGTGGGGAGCAGGGGGACCCTGTCAGGGTTTCAGCAGCACCTGGGTAAAACACCAGACACAGCACGGTGGGCATTGGCTTCAGCATCCTCGTGGGTTTCCACTGCTCCCACACATCCATCATTGCAGTTAATCCAGGATTTTCCCAAGCTGCCTAACAGGAATGACCTGTTCTCAGCAGGGGAAGGGTAATTAAAATAAAAAGGAAAAATAGACAGTAAGCATTGAGAAACTCGGGAGGGAAGCAAGTGTTGATTTTACATTTTCACTTGAAGAAGGAAAAAAGAAAATACAGGCCAGGCTGCTCTGCTGCCTCGTGCCCTGTGTGACCTGGGAAAAGCAAAGTCATGAGAGATGTTGGTGCTTTGTGGCTGAAAACATGAACTGGTTGGGTTGCCCCAGGGATGAATATTTTCTTCTGGGAGCAACCTGGTCTAGTGGAAGGTGTCCTTGCCCGTGACAGGGGGGTGGAACGAGAAGATCTTTAAGGTCCCTTCCAACCCAAACCTTCTAAGATCCTATGATTTTATGAGCTGTCAAATATGGCTCACTTTGACCAATATTCTCAGTTGGTTTTGTCCTAAAGCTGCATTTTTTCCAGCAGTGCCCCCAGCCAGCAGGAGCAAAGGTGGACGATGCTCCTGGGCCAGGCCTTATTCCCAGGATGCTTCTCTTTCTGGTGCTCCAAGGATTGAATTTCCTTCCAAAACCTGAAGATATAGCAAAAGAACTGCTTGAAGAAATACCTCCAGGCCAGCTGAGGTGGTGGCCCTGGTTCAAAACAGGTAAAAAAAAAAGCTTCTCCAGGGCTTGGCACTGGCTCCCGAGCTGCTTTCCTGCTCTCTGGCAGCAGCAGCCACCTCTCATCCCTGCGGGGGAATGGCTGGGATGGGTCAATGTTTAACCCAGCTGGGAAGGACGCCCGTGGGAGCTGCCAGGGAGCTGCCTGGGCTCTGGGTCGCTCACAGAGATCCCTCCATGTTCAGGGAGGACGGTGCATGAGGGGTTCTCCTTCTCCTCTCGGAGCCCTGGCTCTGCAGGATGGGCCTGAGCCCCTCCAAGGGGCACCCCAAGGTGACCAGGGTGGCCCCGGTGCCCGCCCGGGGGGCTGTGCCCACTCTGGCTGCCCTGCACGGGCTCCCCAGCGAGCCAGGACAGCCCAGCCCAGCCGTGGCACAGTGGGGACAGCCCAGCTTCCACCTGCAGCTTCCACCTCTCCGGGAGACCTGGTACGGGAGAGCCTCTGCAGGTGAGGGGGTCACTGCTGGAATGTTGTGACCCTGGGGGTCACTGCTGGAATGTTGTGACCCTGGGGGTCACTGGGGCTGTGGGTTTGCTGGCTGCACTGTGGGGTGGGTGGAGGGCTGTGCTGTTCTGCATCAGCAGTTTTTTGCCATTTCCAGGATGTTTTAGCTTTGGGAAAACTCATTTTTTCCCCCTCCAGTGTTTTAGAAAGCGTCTCACTCACCAGATCCCAGATCCCAAATTCCAGATCCCAGGCTCCTTGCTCTCGTCAGCCACACCTCTGGAAACAGCCCAACTCCCCAGCATCACCCTGGCACCACCTGAGTCCAGGCAAGCCCTTGTCCAGCCATGCTGTGACCCCCATCACAGCCCTGTCCCGCTCACCGGCCCCTGCCAGGCACGTCACTATCACCACCCTCATCCGAATTGGATTCTGGGCAGCAAAACTCAGCATTGGAATCAACAACAAATCTCCCAAGCCAGGAGCAGAGGAAGGCAGACAGCCCTGGCTGTGTGTGGTTCCCTACAGCAGCATCCAGCAGCCTCTCCCGCAGCCTTTCAGCTCCGTCCAGACCCAAATCATTCCCAGAGGCGAGGAAGGAGGTTTGCATCCATCTGGAAGTGGATGTGCAGCTCTCTGTGATGAGCTGGATGGTGACAAACTCTTCCCACAGCCGTGTTAGGGGAGTGTAGGGAGAAACATCCATGAAAACCAACGGGGTGTGAGGAAGGGCGAGGCAGAGTAAGGAGGATCTGCAGCCCCAGCATCCTCCTCCCTGCTCTTCCATTCCCAAAAATCAATTTCTGGCCCATGCCAAGCGGTGTTAAGCACTGCTGCTTCACCAGAGGCTGGATATTTCCTCCAGGATCATTCATCAGGGGGCATCAGGAAGCAGTGAAAGCAAATAAACCTCTGGCATGGTAGCAGTGACATTCCCGGAACTGAGCTTTTGGGGAGAATACAGATCAGGTCTTGCCATAGGAGAGCAGGTTTTAAGTGCTCCATGAGAGCAAGAACAACCAAATGTTCCTGTTCTGAAAAATCACCATTGGGTGTTTAACAAATACTTGTTTAAAAATGTGCATTTTACAAAAAATTCAATAAATTTAATTTTCCATTACTTTCCATTTTCAGAAACAAGAAGAGTATGCTCAGGAGGACTTGAGCTATGTATTAGCTCAAGCTGCTGTCTAAATAAGCAAAGCCTCCAAGAGAATAGGTTTTATTTGGTTTATGAGGGTTCAGCCTGGCTTATTTTAAACCCAGATTCCCCCAGAGGGGAGGATCTGCTGCTGCTGAAGTGCGAGGGTGGAGAACAGGAGTCACAAGGACGCCTTGAGCTGGGGCTTGGTGCTGCTCCCTGCTCCAGGGGGAGCAGATCTGGGGACAGCCAGCCCTCAGCCCCAGTTCTGTGTCTGCAGAGGAAAAGGGAAAACGTCCCACAAGCCCCATGCATGGATAGGATGGGAGGGAAAAATTAAAAACAACCCCAAACACGCACAGCACAAACCATCAAACCTCACAGGGTAGAAATCAGTTCCTCAAAGCTGTACCCTTCACCAGGACAAGCTTCTCCCAAGTCACAGCCACTTCCCTGTGCCATGTCCCTGTTCCCAGCTCCAGGAGCCACCTCCTCACCTTTCCCTTCCCCCCCAGAAATTCCTGAAGCACTCCCTTGCCCTGCAGACAGTGGCAATGCTCAATAACCCCTTCTGCTCTGACAAGCTGCTACCTCACCTCGTGTTCCCTGCAAATGAAGTTTGTGTCCAGAGGAGTCTCCTGTGCTGAAGATTTTCCCTTCAGGCTCCCATTCCTGCATGTGTGGAGCAGCCACAGCTTCACTCGGTGGTTAAACATTGCCAGGGCTCTGCAGAGCCCAGCAAACATTGACTTAATGGAGTCACCATCTCCCAACACACTCAAGGGAGGAAGAATTTCCTCCCTGTGACAGTGGGGAGGCACAGGTTGCCCAGAGAAGCTGTGGTTCCCCATCCCTGAAAGTGTTTCAGGCCAAGTTGGACAGGGCTTGGAGCAACCTGGGATAGTGTAAGGTGTCCCTGCCCAAGGTAGGGAGTGGGAAAAAATGATCTTTAGGGTCCCTTCCCACCCAAACCATCCCATGATTCTGTGATATTCTTCTCTCTCTTCTCCAAGAGCCCAGCCTGGTGATCTTCTATGAGGGTCAAGGAATTCCCTCATAAACTGACCTGCAAATTATTACTTTTCTTGTTAAATGTGACTGTTAAATTTGCCATCAACTGTGATGTTCTTCCTGCACTTTATCCCCAACTCTCCTCCCCTGTGAGCACCTCAGGGCTCCCACCACATGAGAGCAGGAGCTGCTCAGCCACACCTCGCTTAACTCCGTGTAGAAAATGTCATTTGAATGCACCAGGACAGCTTTTTGGGTGAATAGGTGGGATAAACAGAGAAATTGTGGTGTGAAAGAAATACTTCCTGCACATGCAAGTGTTTATTTGTGCAAGAAAAGAACGAAAGGGTCAGTGGTGTCCACTTGAGAGCACCAACACTGAACGGATCCGAGCCCAGATCACGTCCAGGCCTCAGAGAAAGCTCTGCTTTGATACCAGCAGGGGATCACTGGTGTGTGACGTTCTCCTGGGCCGATTTCCAGGGTCTGGGAGTGCACCACTCGCCTGAGCACAGCCCTCTCCCTCCTGCTGCTGCAGCCCAGCTCTGCCACGGTCAGTAAATCAGCAGAGGTATTGCTCAGTCCCACCAAAAAATAACAATAATCGAGTCTCAGGGGCTGAGCAGCAGGAAAAGACCCAAACTGCTGCCTGTGCCTGACTTTAACAGGGCAGGCAGTGAGGAGGCAGCAGAGCTCCGGGGTTTCTTGGCCAGCTGAAGGTCACAGGGCATGGGAGGAGAAGAGTCCCTTGGCCACCCAAGTCCCGGGGGCTGGGAGAGGCCACAGGGGACACAAGGATGGTGATGGTCATCTGTAGGAGCATGAGTGGTTGTGGAGGGGAGTTGGAGAGGTACGTGGTGGGTGCTGGTCAGAAATCACAGGCAGTTACTCCCGCTTGGCTGCTGCAGCCAGCGGAATATTCCATATGTTACAGGAATGCACAGAGAGAGACTTCAGTGGGACCTGCCAACCAAAAACCACCCACAAGTAACTTCATCCATTTCTTGAACCTTTCAGGGCCCCTCTCTTTGGACACCGTGCCGGGGAAGGGTGGAACCAGCATCATCAAACAGCACCCGCCCCGAAGGCCTCCGGTACGGCGAGTGTGAGAGGCTCCCTGGGAGCTGCTCTGACTGAGCCCCCCACACGGCTTTTTGGGGACAGGGGCACAGCACCACGCTGGGGGAAGCAAATACCCTACAGCAACACAAGGGGAAGTCCTAATTGTGGGTGATCACGAGGTTTATGTGCTCTGGAGACAGCCAACAAGGACGCGTGTCCCAGTGTGGGATGTGAGGCCACCCCTGCTGTGGTGTCCCGCTGTCCTGTGGGGTGTGGGGGCACCTGCAGCCAAACCCTGCTGCTCCCATGGGGACAGAGTGGCCAAGGCTTTGCAGAAGGGATCCAGCTTGTGTCGTGTGGGGCTGGGTTTGGCTCTTCAGGCCAGACATGCCATAAGGGTGAGGCACTGGCTTAGGAGCAGAGATGGTGAAGCAGACAGACAGGCTACTCAAACAGGGGATGGTGAAAGACAGAGCAATTATTTTGGGGTTCAGGAATTGCTGCTCATGCTGTGTACTTGCCCAAATTCCCCTCAGTTTCCCTGTTCTGCACTTCCCAGATCCATTCCTCCCCAAGACCTGAAACCCATGACTCCACCCGACCTGGCAATTGGATTTTCCCTCCACACAAGGGCTACCACTACATGACTAAAGCTCAGAAATATCTTTATTTCTCCCCCTGTACTCGGCACTGCTGAGGCCACAGCTCAAATCCGGTGTTCACTCACGGGCGTTTCTGCCTAATATCCAACCTGAATCTGCTTGGAGCAACCTGGTCTAGTGCAAGGTGTCCCTGCTCATGGCAGGGGGTTGGTCCTCAGGGTCCCTCCCAACCCAAACCATTTTAAGGTTCCATGATTCAACAAACACCAAACCCACTGCAGCAAGGATGCTTTGCTTGAGACTTCCTTGCTGTGATTATGATCTTTTTAATGTAAAAAAGAACAGAAGAGCCTCCAAACAGGGTCACTGAAGCCCCCTCCCCTCAGGGCCGTGGCTCTGGGTGACACTGGTGGCTTCAGAGAGCAGAGGCGGCCACCAGCTATGGAATAAAGGGTCCCTGGGTTTGGTGGGATGATGCAACAGTAGCATCTGAATTGAGCCCACCTACACCCTGAAAAGTGTCACGTGGAATCGCAGTTTCCTTTAGAAACCTCTGACCAGCACGGAATTTTTAATTATTGATTTTCTTTCCATCACGGCTGCGCTTGTGTATTACTGAGACACAGTTAACACTCATTTCAGGGCAAAGACACTGTTAATCCTACCCTGCTCTGCTGCTGCTGCTCTCAGGGAGTGCACACAGCTCCAGCAAAAGCCTTTTTCCCTGTGGGAATACTTTCAAAGGCAGCAGAGCAGGATGACGTGGCCTTCTCAAGGACTTTTAGAGGATCTTGGTCAGCGAATATTTCCAGACAAAAACCTCTGAGGTTCACAGAAAACTAAAGGGAACAGTCCATTTTCCAGCCTGGGACACAACTTTACCCAAAAGCCTGAAGCTTGGCTTCCCCACCAGGGCAGGGGGATGAGCTGAGGGATGTGGGAGGGTTTTTGCCTTCATCCATCCCACGCTGGCGGCCTCGGTGGCTTCCTGGAGCGATGCCAGCCCGGACCACAGCTTGTGGTGTCACATGCTGCCATCTAGTGCCACCTTTCAGTTTCATGTTCAGCTTCGTGGGGGTTTTTTTTTGATGCTAAGAGACGTGAACTTGATGTTGGGGACTAGTGGGGAATTCTCCCTTTACACGACGCTGATTTTTCCCCCTGAATTTTTACAGATTCAAAATGACAGCTCAGGATTCAGTGCAGACAGTGCAGACAATCAGAGACATTGTGAATATTAACCTGTTCCTAGTCAAGGAGTTCATGGTATCCCGAATAAATTCTAAGGCAGATCCTACAGCCAAAGCCCTTGATGATGTTCCCTTTAATTTTCATGGAAGCTGTACTGAGCTCCCATCCTGGAAGAGAACACTGGGAGGAATCACCACCCATGGGAACGTTCAAAAAACACGCAGATGTGGCACTCAGGGCCACGGTTTAGTGAGGGACCTGGCAGTGCTGGGTTAGTGCTTGAACCTGAGGGGTCTTTTCTAACCTTAGTGGTTCCATAAATACCAAGCCATGAAAAGACCCAGCAACACCTCATAGCTTAGCATGATTTAAAGAGGCATCTTTGCTCCTTAAGATAAAATTCCATGCTCAGAGCAGCCTGCAGAGCAAGTCCCTGCCTGTTTTCACCAGGCACCAGGAAAAGCACTTTGTACCATGCACAGTTCTGCAGAGAGAGTCTTATTTAGGCCAAGGTAAAGACTGGCTGGACAGAGGGAACAGTGCTCTAGGTCTCCTCTGACTGGGATCTGCCCTTTGATGACCTGATAGGGTACTTTACATTAAACTGTGACACCTCTGCACGCTCCAGCTTTGCCATGAAGCAATCTGAGCTGTGGTTTGGCTTCACTCTGGTCCTGGATGGAGCCTTGGGCACTGTTGAGGCTCAAAGAGAAATACCTGCAGGGCTGAAACTGCTGCCAAACTGGGGCTTTGCTGCTTGTGCTGTACTGCAAAAGATTCCCCCAGTTTTGCCCACTCTTAATGGACCAAATGATGCTCATCTCCCAGAGATGCCAAACTCCTTCCTGTATCCCAAGCAGCTGGGCCAGAACTGGAGCTGGAAAAATGTCAAGGTCGTTTCATATCTGGTTTTGTGATCGTGTGGAATGAGCAATGCTAAATATTATAAACATTGGACTTGCAGAGGCTTGAACCTGCCATCCCTCCACAAGCAATCTCTCCTGCCAAGCCCTGGAGCCAGCTGGAAGCGGCTGCAAGCCCAAAACCAAAGGTAAGCACACGAGTTTGTGCCCTTCCACAAGCCACTCCTGGCTGCAGGCTCCTTTCTCTGACACTTTGGGCACCCTGAAGGGCAGAAGTTGGTATTTAACCACAGGCTGAGCTCCTGTCCCTGGCTGAGACCAGGACACTGAGCTGAAACGCTGGCGTGTGGGTGAGAGGATCCAAAATAAGGGGAAAGCTTCTGAATCTCCAGCATGGCAGTTCCCTGGGTGAGATGGACCTGCTGAGCCTGGGTATTAAATATTTTAGAGGCTGGAAGTGTGAGAGGAACGTTTTTAAATGACTGACTTGAACACCCATCACTCGCAATTGGTGGGAGAAGGGAGAGACCTCCTTGCTCTCCCTGAAAGAAGTTTGGAGCCAGGTGGAGATCGGGCTCTGCTGCAGGGAACAAGGGACAGGACGAGAGGAAGTGGCTCAGCTTGTGCCAGGGGAGGTTTAGACTGGGTTTTAGGGAAAATTCCTTTTCGGAAAATATTGTCAGGCATTGGCACAGGCTGCCCAGGGCAGTGGTGGAGTCCCCATCCCTGGAGGGATTTCAAAGCCATGTGGATGTGGCACTTGGGGACAGGGGTCAGCGGTGGCCTTGGCAGTGCTGGGGAAACAGTTGCACTCGATGATTTTAAAGACTCCTTTCCAACTTTGACAATTCCCTAAGTCTGATTTCAAGGCTGCAAACGCTGTGTGCCATAAACACCCCCTGCAGCCCCCAACATGCAAAAGCGGTTCTTCCCTTCGGATCACGAGATTATCCTGGAGAACTGACTCAATGCAGCAACACCTCGAGGGGCAGAAACAGGAATACATTGTTTTAATGAAGCTTTTTCCCCCGTGCCCCAGAGCTGGGGGATAACCTGCAAGCACAGTGGAAATCTGTGATGAATTCCTGCAAGTTGGCAGGGAGATGCTCACTCCCTTTATCAGGGACTGCCCGAGGGGTTTGTGAGCTGCTGGCTCTCCCTTTCTCGTTCAGGAAGTGCAGGTGTATTTATTTGCATCTTCAAATACCTCGTAGGGGCTGGAGAGGAGGGGGCAAAGCCTGAATCCCCTTCCTGGCAGGAGGCAGCACTTGCACAAGCTTCAGATGCTGGACCTGACCCGCAAGCGACGAGAGGTAACACCAGGATGAATTTGGGGAGGGGGTGGGGGTGTCTCTCCCACAGACCAGGAGGCTTCAGACCTCTGCTGGGAAGGTGAAAGGAAGCTTTCCCTGTGCCTTAGGCAGAGGGCTGGTGGGGAGCATCCCCAGGGCCCCTGTGATCAGTGATTACCTCTGCTTTTTCCAATGCTTTGCCCTCGTTTGGCCATGACTCGTGGAGAAACCGAAAATCCCTGTCCCAGTCATGTTCTGTCACGTCCCCAGTCTGGCAAATTCCATTTGCTTGGGTTAAACTGCTCGGCTGTGCAATTATTGCCAGGGCCAACCCCCTAATGCTGTGCCACGCAGAGCGATTCAAACGTGCTCGCTCCTCTGCCTCTTGTGTTGACAACTCATTTGCAAACCCAGGCGGAGCTGAAGCGGAATCTCCACAGGGAGGCGAAAATCAATAAGCAAAAAATCGAGGAATTCAGCCCAAAGGACGTCCTTGGCACTCCCCAGAGAGGCGACAGCGCCAGAAGCCGAGACCCCGTCCCTGCCGAGCACAATCAGCGCTCGCATGAAGACGACCCCGGTAAGTGGAATAATTTTGCAAGGAGATGTAAAACTCACCAGACCTCCTCAATGGCATGGAAGAAGTTTCCCTGTGGAAGATGCTTCCACTGCTCCATCAGATGCAGGCTCAGAGGGCTGGGGGGAGAAGGCTGGGAGCTGTGTGTGTAGGACAAAGCGTTGGGGTGCTCCAGAGAGCTCTCTGGGGTAAAGGTGACACTCACTGAGGCTGCTCACGTTTTAGGTTTAGGGGTTTTTTCCCACTGTCCCTGCAGAAGGGGGAAGTGAAGTGGATCTCAGCCACCACTTCATCCTGACCTGTCCAAGGCATGAGCCCTGTCCTGCTTTGCTTGCACATGACTTTGGCACAGGCTGGGAACGTGTCACCGAGGCTACAAGTGCTTAAATCAGTGACAAACTTACCTGAAGGTGAGCTCTCACCAGGAGGAAGGGGAAAAAACTTGGCTTCCTATTTTCTCGTGGTTCTTTTCCTCAGCCTCTTCCCCTTGGGGATAAAGCCATATTGCCAGACTCTAATTTCACTAAATAGAATGCTGAGTGTGCAACACCTCACCCTGCCCCAGACATGCGGTCTGGCCTTACAGGGAGCTCTCAGGATTTTCTTTACACGTCTCCAGCTGCCCACAGCCATTTCCAGCTGAACTCCAGGCAACCAAGCAGCTCTGAAAAACCATTTTATTTTATTTTTTTCCTGTCCCCAAGGAAACACGTGGGGTGGAGGACTCTCCAGGCAGCCTGACAGGAGCGGGAAGGTTGACCTGTGGTTCTGCAGGGAGCCACGGACGAGGGATCTGTTCTGGGACTCCTCCAGCACAGGGTCGGAGGAGTGGGAGAGGGAGGAGAAGATTCACCTCAAACCCACCCTTGTGAGGACCAAGACAGAGAGAGTTTCCCTCTTTGATGACTTCTTTGACAGGGATTTCTAGTGGCATGGCTGGGGCTGTGCCAAAGAAACAAACCCCAGCTCTGGAGGGGCTGGAATCCTCCTGGATGGATGGGCTGGGGCTGGAGACAGCGCTGGCTGTAAGTGGAATTTCTGTGAGTATGGAAAGGACAGCTGGAAACGAGGAGCTCACTGATGTGGGGTGAACCACGACCTTCTGGGTTGTGTGGCTGAATCAAAATATCTGGGGAAAAAAGCCTTGGATGGAGCAACAGTGAAATGGAGGGGGGAGAGGAGGAGTAGGCTGGCAAAAAAAAAACCAAGGAGAGGCTGGGAAAAGTTCTGGGTTAACCCCAGATATTAAACTTCAACTGAAATGAAACATCTCACTTGCCTTTGAGTTACTCAATCTTCCTGTTTAACTTGGGGTTAACCTTTTCTAGACCACAACCCCCAGTTCAAAATGCAAGGTAAAATGATTTATTTAGAAAGTCTTCAAAATAAATATTTTGGCATTTCTAAAATTCCTTTTTGACTTCTGTGGCTTTTTTTTTTTTTTTTTTTTTTTTTNTTTTTTTTTTTTTTTTTTTTTTTTTTTTTTTTTTTTTTTTTTTTTTTTTTTAAATTTCCTCTCCTCCCCTGTCCTGGACACAGAAATGTAGATACTTCCTTCAGTACCAACCTCCAGTTTTATATATAATCTGAAAAATCTGGCTTTGGTTCACTTTTTTTTCCCCTGTTCAGGGTTCAGTGCTGGGGAGTGAATGATGGAAGTGAAGGGATCTCCACCTTTTCCTGCAGACTCTCCCAGGGATGCTGGTCAAGGCTACAGCACCCACCAGGAATTTGAACAAGCTGCCCTGGTGCAATCTGACATTTCCAAGTATAAAGAAAAAGGTGATTATATGAAGGTGTCTGATCTATCAAAGAGGTTCTTGCAGTTTCACACAAACTGTATTTTTTATTAAATTATCTCTTTTTCCTTACGAAATAACTCGTTATCTGAGAGGGAACTTCACCCAATTCTCCCATCTCCTATCTGGTTGTCCCTGTAGGTCCATAAAGGCACCGAGTTTGTGGATTCAAAGCACTTACATAAAAGAAGATTTCAGTTAAATATCACATGGTTATTTTAACGTGGCAGACTGGATGAGTGGGGAACTGGTGAAACACAAGGGAGGAGAGATTTCACCCCCAGCCCTGGCCCTGGGGAACAGACAGCTCTGATTGCCAGCATCAGCTTTGCCTCTGTTTGAAGCTGCAGAGCTGACAAAGGGCTTTAAATCTTCCTTGTACCTCCTGCTCGTCTCCCTCCCCTCCCACTTGGTCTTTCCAGATCTACCAGGGGGCAAAACATCTCCAGAAACATCTCCTTGCTGCAGGGCAGGGACTCCAGGTGTAACAAATAGCACCATCACATCCACTGTCAGCTGGAAATCTCACCCTTTCATTTTTCAAGCCAGGACACCCAGAATAACAAGATCTAGACTCAGTTCTCAGCTGTCCAGGCTAAGCAGGGCTTGGACAGCTCGGGACAGATGAAGCTGGCCCTGCGTCACTGCCTCAAAGCTCTGCTCCCTCCCACAGGGTGCTGTGATGTGTCTGTGCTGCATCCTCAGCTGCCTGATTGACACAGCCAGCAAGAGAGCAGGAGAGTTTTTACCTCATTTAAGGGAATGAGACGCCCATGGCTGACTCACTCTCAACAGTATTTCTCTTCATTGAAAATCCCAGGCAGAGCAGGAGCTGGAAATCTCAGTCAAAGCCCCAGATCAAGCTGGAGCCTCCAGCCCAGCTGCTCTGCCCTGATTTCACCTCCTTTTGACATCCCTAAATGCACGGCCCGTTACAGGATGTCTACACGCTCCGTGGGGAAATCTGCACTTTGGAGAAAGCCCACACACCATGTGGGATTTCTCTAGAAAAACACGAAAACAAACCCCAGCACAGAGGAATTATTTTAATGAGAAGGAGAGGTGCTCATGGCTAATGAGTCCACGTCTGGAGTCTGCGTGTTTAAAAATGCCCCGAGAACTTTGCTGATAAACACAATCATCCTGTGTGAGCTGGAAATATCGTGAGAGCTTCGAACTCAGTGTCGAGGGTGTGCTGGAAAGGTCAATGATTTAATGGGCTGGAACAATTAATCTGGCACTTGTCTATACACCTGTTCTCTTAATGATGTGACACATCTCCCTTCTGCGTTCCCATCTGTCAACAGTTAAGCTATAATTGGTGGAAATGCAATTTATCTCTGATAGAGCTGATTAGTTTTCCAATAATCATGCTGCCAGCCTTGGGGAAGAGTGCTGCCCACAGAGAAGTGTCTGTGGACCACTCGATCCATATCAGAGTCTGTGCAGAGAAGGCTCTCTGAGCATTAATTTATCAACCTACAGTGTGCAAAATTTGCTCTTACAGAAGCCATAAAACCAGCAAACCTGATACCATTGCAGGGGGAATGGCTTCCCACTGCCAGAGGGTGGGGTTAGATGGGATATTGGGAAGAATTCCTGATTCTGAGGGTGGGGAGACCCTGGCACAGGGTGCCCACAGAAGCTGTGGCTGCCCCATCCCTGGAAGTGTCCAAGGCCAGGTTGGATGGGGCTTGGAGCACCCTGGGATAGTGGAAGGTGTCCCTGCCCATGGCAGGGGGTGGAATGAGATGACCTTTAAGATCTCTTCCAACTCAAGCCATTCTGTGATTCTAAGAAATACTTCCAGTGCTCAAAACCATTTGACTGTGCTGTCTTGATTGAATTAATTCATCACAACCTCCAGAGAGGCAGGTGGCATCTCATCCTCTTCTCGTGTTTTCTAACATCCTTCCAGATGCTGGAAATTAAAACATTTTCTTTGTTACTGAAGGTGAAACTTGGACTTTTCTACAAACTGCAGAAGATGGGGGAAAAAAATCCCAACCAACCTCCCACGATGTGTGTTCTGCAACTCAGCGAGGGAGACTTCAGAGAGATGTTTGCAGCTCCCAGTTCCAAATGCTGCAATCACTTGAAGGCTGAGCAGTTTCAACCAGCTCTAGAGAGGACACAGCTTGCCACCCACCAATCTGAGCACACAGAGCTTCAACCCCAATCTCAGCACACAGAGCTTCACAGAAACCAGAGCCTGTGTTTGGCAGAGCCCCTCACCCTGACCCCCCTGTGCCTCCCTGGGCTAAAATTGTGTTTCTGTGGCTATCCCACACTACCCAAAGCTTTGAGGCAAGGCTGGACCTATCCTGCAGCTTAGAGGTGTCTCCACATAGGAGCTGTGATGGGGCAGAAGCTGCTCAGCCCAAATTCAGCACCTTCAGAGAATTCACGGTCTTGTTTTTCACCAAAACAGCAAAGAACGGAGATTTTACGCAGTTAATGATGCGGGTGAGGGTATCAGCAAATGGTACAGCCCAGAAGATGTAGGTCAGATTGATCCCTGCCCCAAAGGACATTTGATCTCCCCAGGGAAATGGTTATAGGATGTTTTTGTTGGTACAAACGTGGCCAGAGCAAGCCAAGTTCTTCCAGCTCAGGATTAGCTGAACCGGTTTTGCCAAAATGTTAAAATGATAATGCTCAGCCTGAAGTCAGCACCAGCCTGGCAAAATCATTAACAATTAAATGTACAATTTATGAGAGGAAATGTCAATGAACTGTACTTCTGTGTTTAAAAAAGCAGCTGGGGTTGCTGTAACACCTCTGCTACTGTTCTTGAGGAAAAAAAAAAGATTTAATTACACTTAGCAAAGAGCGGTGTTAGGTAAATAAAGCTGAACAAAGCCACACTGTAACTGGATCTCACTGACTAGTCTGGATTAGTGGGATTTTCTGACCTCCCTGGGCTCAGTCCCACCTGGTGCCCAGAGTATTTGACCTCCTCAGGAATGCGAGTCTTCATCATCACACAACATCCTCCTTCCCCGATGCACACACGCCTGCAAAAGCAGGAAAAACCCCACCATCTGAGCCACCGGGATACATCCAGCAACCTTATTAAACCCTTGATCTGCCCTGCCTCCCTGGAAGGTGTGTGACAGGCGACAGGGATTGCCTCAATCTGCTTACACAAAGCTGCAGAGAAAAGCCCCCAAGAACAGCGACTTGAGCGGCTCCGTTTCAGGCTGTACATGAAGATTAAAGTCTTATCACCAGCTTGAGAAATGCCAAGCGTGGCAGGTTTTTGTTTGCCTCACCAGGTATCCTCAGACTGCTCCGTGGCAGCACAGCCCCAAACCTGCTGTTTTCCCACGCCCTCAAGGTTCCCAGCTTTCTTTAAATAATTCCTGAGTGAGGTCAAGTGATGGCACAAGGGTCCCCTGATGAATGAAGAGGAAGGAGGCAGCTCCTGCTTCTCTCTGAGCCTCTTTACCTGCTCCTGATACTGGATTCTAAGTGCCTCTCCCTGCCAGGGATCTCTGTCCCAGTGGGAACACAATCCATCGCCACCGATGCCACAGGGCTGCCCACAGATCCCTCCCGTTCTCGAAAGAGGTGGGAAAAATGTTTATTTCCCGCTTAGCACAAGGGCTGTAGCTTTTTGCCACCTACTGACACGTTGTGGGAACAGCTCATGCAGCGAATTCCTGCAGGAAGGCTCAGTCCTGCACTGGCTCTGCCTGAGAGGGAAAGAAAATCAAACCAGGGGTAAACAGGGCACTTGGGCACTGTCAGGAGAGCAACGCTTATCCCACAGAACCATCGAATATCCTGGGCTGGAAAGGACCCACAGGATCATCAAATCCAACCCCTGGCCCTGCACAGCCAGCCCAGCAATCCCACCCTGTGCATCCCTGAGAGCGGTGTCCAAACCCTCCTGGAGCTCTGGCAGCCTCGGGGCTGTGCCCATTCCCTGGGGAGCCTGGGCAGTGCCTCACCACCCTCTGGGGGAAGAACCTTTCCCTGAAATCCAACCTAAACCTACCCTGACACAGCTTCAAGTCCTTAGGCCCAATATTTGATTGGTCCTTGCTGTAATTCCCTCTTTGTCTCAGCCTTTGAGCACTTCATCATTCCAGAGAGCAGGAACATGGGACAAATCACTCTTCTTGCTTGCAAACCAAGCCTTGCCTTCTTCCCCTTCTATCTTGCCCCACTTCATCGATTTTTTCTCCTTTCTTTCCCCCTAAATTCCCTTCCTGGCCAGGTTGGATGGGGCTTGGAGCAACCTGGTTTAGTGGGAGGTGTCCCTAATAAAAGGTTGGAATTAAAGATGATCTTTAAGGTCCCTTCCAACCCCAACCACTCCGGGATTCTGTGATTCCCTGACATGAGCCTTTACACAGTGTCCCCACAGGAGATATCTGTGTCAGTCCTGGGAAGTTGTAAATCCGGGGAATCCTCCATCTGCCCACAGCTTCTCCCATTTTGCTAAACCCTGCATTTTGTTCACTCCCAGCAGTGCTGATGCTCCCCCTTGGGGATGGGGCAGAGCAAACCCTGCTGTGCTGCTGATCCAGCCCCAAATTTCCTTGTTCCACCTGGCACACAGCCGATACCCACCCTGGCATTAACTGCTGGTCCATGCAGCCATGATTTAACATCCACAATTGTTAATTTTACTCGATTAAAATGTTAAATAACAACTGTTTTTGATAAAAGAGGCACAAAAAGGAAGACTTTTGCAGTCGCCCCTTGCAGATACACACTTCTAATTAAATACTGAGGACCAAGCAGGTATCTCTCACTGGTGGCCACTTGATCCCAGTTCCAAACAGCACCCAAAACAACCAGCACGGCTTAGGACTTGCACAAATTCAGGCTGAGCTTAAAAGCCAGGCATTACTTCTACTTAACACACAAACCACCTCCTTCAGTTTGGCCAAGCTGACCTAAAAATACAGCTTTTTGCCACACAAAGATGCCTTTGAGAGTTGCTGGAGCTGATTTTTTTTTTTTTCCAGTGTTCTTCTTGGAAAAAAAGGCTTCTGAAGCTTCCTTTGGCTACTTTGCACTACACAGGGACTGTGAGCCCATTGCTGCTGCCCTGGGATGGGGATTGATAAAATAAGACACTTAATTTTCTACAAAATGTGTCCGTAGGTCTTTGCAAAATATATTTTAGAAATTCTGCTTTTCCCTAAGAATTTCCCACTCTCAAAAAACAAATAAAGAGAAAGCCACCGAGCTTAAGAGCGGGGTTTTGGTTTGGGATTTTCCCCTGGTTTTCATTTATCGAAATCCCACTTTTCAGCCACAACAAGTTATTGCTGCTGTTTTTGTAAAGATGATTTGTAACAATGATCTGGCAAGATATTACTAGAAGTAATCACAAAAATGTGGCAGAAAATACCATGCTAAAGCTAAAAAATGAGAAGGCCTTCTCTCTGCAGCAACCTTTGCTTTTATTTTTAATTTTCTCATTCCCAAGGCTCTCCGGATTCACTTCGTGGTTGTGAGCAGAAGTGGCCATAAAGAAAAAAAATATTAAAACCTTCTTGCAGATCCTAAATCTTTTTTTGCTGAGGGATTACCTGTGAAACCAAACTGCCTGTGCTTCTTTTGAGGCCAAGGATGAGGAGCTGGGCACAGCCCACTGCTGCTCTCAGTTTGATATTGAGCCCCGTTCATTTTTTTCCTCCTCCACCCCATCTTTCAAAAGTAGATGATACTTTAATTAATGACCCACGGGGATCTTGTGCAGCTCAGTTAGTGCTGGGAAATTTGCTTTGAAGGCAGCCAGCCTGGCACAGGTTCTGGGGGTGAGGGGCTTCTCTTCTCCCTTTTCTCCCTCCATGCGATGCTTTCGGTCCTGGGAGCCGCCTCCGACCTCCCTATGGCAGGGACTGGTCCTGTGCCAGCACCTGCAGCATTTCCCACCACAGCACCAAATCTGGCACTCCCACTGAGGTCTAAAATCCCAGAATCATGGAATCATTTAGTTTGGAAGAGCTCTCCAAGATCCAACCATTCCCCAGCACTGCCAAGGCCACCACTGTCCCATGTCCCCAGGTGCCACATCCACAGAGCTTTGAAATCCCTCCAGGGATGGGGACTTCACCACTGCCCTGGGCAGCTGTGCCAGTGCTTGATGACCCTTTTGGTGAAGGAATTTCCCCTATTTAATCTCCTCATAAACATCCTCTGGTGCACCTTGAGGCCATTTCCTCTTGTCCTGTCACTTGTTCCCTGGGAGAATAAACCACCCCCAGCCTGGCTACAGCCTCATTTATACCCAGGGGTGGCTTCAGGCACAAACAAAATAAGGCATTTCCTAGAGAAAGAGTGTGGTGGGGAGTTAAAGCCTGGTCCTGATGGTGCTGGAGTCCTGGACAGCTGGATGGGGCAAAAATTGGGGTATATGGGGCTGGAGTCAGTGCCAGCTTTTTCCTCACCAGCTGAGGTTCTGACTCACTTTCCCAGCTCTGCCCCATTTTCTTCTTTTCTTCCATCACAAGGCAAGAGCTCCTGTCCAAGATCCCAATCTTTGGCGTTTAAAATATCAGGTTTTCCTCCCTCTCAGCTAATGGCCAGGAAAAACCTGGGAGTGAATCCACAGTTAGGCTAAAGCACCTTCCAGAACCTAAAGGGGCTCTAAGAGAGTTAGAGGGGAACTTTTGACCAGGCTCTGGAGGGACAGGACAAGGGGAAATGGCTTTAAATTGACACAGGGCAGGGTTAGAGGGGATATTGGGAAGAAATTCTTGGCTGTGAGGGTGGTGAGGCCCCGGCACAGATTGCCCAGAGAAGCTGTGGCTGCCCCACCCCTGAAATCTTCTCGTACCATGGGAACACAGATTTAAAGCTGCACATAATACCAGGGTAGCCATAAGTTTTTTACTCTTTGGCTGCAATGCACTGATGAGTTTTCTGATCCAGGTGTTTAAATTACAGGAGTCCAGTCTTCATCTGTGTAAGAAGGAAAAAAATAATTACAAAACAGTTAAAAAAAGAAAAGAAAAAACCACAACAAAAACCCCAGAGAACACTGACAAATATCTGAGTTGGAATTGGGCAGCTGCAGAAGGGGAAAAGGCTTTTTTTTCTCGGCAGGAAAAGTCATGTAAGTGGTTATGATGTGGAAATAGTTAAGATGAGTGAGTTATTACCTCTTCATTTCCCAGCTTTTGAGTCCTTGGATTCTGTACCTGATGTTCTAGTTAAGCACAATGAGACCTGGCTTTGTGCTCACACCAGGAATTGGAGAGGGGCACTGAGATCTGGAGCAGGGAGTGAATCTGTGAGAAAAACCTCTGCAGAAAATCACTGCTCTTAAGGCAGATGTGTCCAGGCTCAGGAAAATAACACCTGCCTGGGGCCACCCTTCCTATTTGTTGTACAGAAGGAAGTCACTGCAGCCCCTCTGCTCCAGAGCCAGGCTGGGAGAGCTGGAGATGTTCACCTGGAGAAGAAAAGGCTCCAGGGAGACCTCAGAGCCTCTTCCAGGTCCTAAAGGGGCTCCAGGAGAGCTGGAGAGGGACTGGGGACAAGGGATGGAGTGACAGGACATGGGGCAATGGCTTTAAATTGACACAGGGCAGGTTCAGATGGGATATTGGGAAGAAATTCTTCCCTGTGAGGGTGGGGAGGCCCTGGCACAGGGTGCCCAGAGAAGCTGTGGCTGCCCCTGGATCCCTGGCAGTGTCCAAGGCCAGGCTGGACAGGGCTTGGAGTACCCTGGGATAGTGGAAGGTGTCCCTGCCCATGGCAGGGGTTGGAATGAGATGATCTTTAAGGTTCCTTCCAACCCAAACCATCCTGTGATCCTTTGCCTTTGGGGTTCAAGGGACTGATGGTCACTAAGGGCTGTTTTTGAAAGCGTGGCTCTTTTGCAACGAAATTTTCACAAAATCTGTGATGGCATCGTAAATGTACCAAACGTGATGGCTCAACGAACCAAAGCACTTCCAATCAGACCGCTTCTGTCAGGAGAGGAATAATGAAATGCTTTTAGGGCAGCGTTTTCCCTGAAGTCACTTCCCTTCAGTGTCAGATTTTGCCAGCCACATGCAGATTCCCCTGACGGAGCACAGATGAGTCGGGTACAAACCCCTGCTGACCCTCGGGGCTGCCTGCAGCCACTCCCGGCTCCCAGGCCCGTGGCTATCAGCTTCCATCCCTTCCCTAATGGCCTGCTTTGATGTCCAAGTGTAACAGGATTCAGCGGTGCTGATTGCACTGATTAACACGCAAATCACGCCCCGAGACTGGATGCTTCCTGCAATTAATCATCCGCTTGGCACATTTCAAAGAGCCCAAGAAAGATGATTTAACAGAAAAAAAAAAAAAAAAAAA
>VZTJ01001561.1:722640-750212 GCA_013397795.1 Orthonyx spaldingii | reverse complement strand
AAAAAAAAAAAGACAAAGAAAGACCTCAGAGAGAAAAACAAAGCAAACAAATGCCCCCAAACATGTGAACAACATCAGCTCGTGTTTTCTGCTGATGATTTTTTTCACAGCACAGAAAGCACCATCACCTTCCTGCTGCCAGGAGAAGGAAGGTGTTACTTGAGTGACCAAATAAATGCACATGAAGCCCCCGACCTTGAGGAAATGTCCCTGCTTTTAGAGGACAGGCAGTAACCCAGCACCTGGAGAAGCAGCACATTCCCCACACAATTAAAGGCTGTTAACATGAAACCCAACCCTTCACCCCAGACAGAGATCTGGGGTTAAACGTGCTGGGAGATCGGGAGAGCAGAGCCTGGTTTGAGAGAACAACGTGGGGTTTCTTCCCATCCCCTGAGGTGACGTTATCAGCCCTGACCAGGTTCCCAACCTGCCACACCTTCTGCTGCAGCGACACTTTTCCTAAAGGTTTATGGATTGTAGCCTCTCGATCCTTTGCAGCCAGTGGATCTCTCCCCACAGCGTTTTTTCAGAGAAGTACTTGGACTTGGGCTCAATTTCAGGATGAAGCTGCTGAGGGAAAGCTGTGGCCATGGTGAAGGCTCTGAGGGATCCCTGAGCATCCATCTCCCTGATGTGCTTCGGAGTGGACACAGATGGCTCAGGGGATGCAGCCCACACCTCCTGCCTCCAGAAGAAAGGGCTTTTGCACAAATTTTCATTGTTTGTTCCCCTCTCAGTGCCTGGCCAGAAACAGGCAATAACCCCAAAAGCGTTCTTAGGTCAGAAAAAGCTTAACTGAAAGGAAACAACGGAGTTTCCAAATGGAAAAAAAAAAAAGGATTTATCATTTCAGGTTTCCCAGGTAAAGCTGAAGCTTGTTTACCAAGATGGATTTGGCAGATGTGATTAATTCCCTGCTCTCACACACGAAAACATTTATCTGCCTGCTTACACCATGCCAGTGGAGGCTCAGCTCCACTGGATCAGCAGGAGGTGATCCTTCCTTGGTTGTGTACATGTCAGGGATGTGCTGGACATAAAACTTGGCAGCAGCTTGTGGAGAAGTCCTTCTGCCTCCCTGCTCCTCCGGGAGAGCCCTCGCTGCCATACCATGCTGGAGGAAGAAAGATTCATCAGAGGGGGCTGGAAAGCCAGAGGCTGAAGGGCAGGTGATTGTGGTTCTGGAGGAGATGGACACAAGAGCAGGGTTCAGTCTGGGTTGTTTTATAACTGAGCTGGGAGCTGCTCCATGGGGGCACACACAGGGAGGGCGGCCAGTGCTGCCAGCGGTCAGCTGGGAGCTGGAGGAGGTCACTCACAGAGGCTGAGCTGCTCTCACAGCCCATCTATGGACATCCACCTCTCCCTTCCCTTGCTCCCAGCTTTTCCTCTGCTAGCTGAACCTTTCTGGGAGCAGGTTTAGTTTAGCAGCCTGGCAGAAATACATCACAAGATCTATATTTTTGCTGAGGGACACAACCTTCCTGGAGGAGGGCACACACGTGGCTGCAGTCAGGGCTGATTTTCCACCCTGTTTCTGTCTTTCTGTCGGCTCTGGTTGCCCGTTCTGCAGAAGGAGTTCATTTCTTTCATCATCTCTCACCTGTTCAGGCATCTCCTTCTGGCCACACAGAACTCCTCAGGTGAATGAAGTGCTGCCCTTTCATGCAGACCCTCCTGACCCCTCTGCAACAGGCATCCCGTTGTTGTCATGCTTTGCAGTCCCAAATTGTCTGTGAAATCCCCCTCCCTCCCAGCCAGCCAGAGTGCCCATCTCTGTGCTTGCAGGAGACACAGGAGACAGTTCACCAGCTCCACACCTCTGATTTCCCATCCCTCCCCAGGCCTTACCCCTTTTTCCCACACCCGTGTTACCCTACCCCATTTGAGGCACTTACTGCCAAGCAAGATTTTGTTTCACCAGGCTTGGTTTGCCCCAAGTGTGTAAAGCACATAAAAAAGATGAGACTTTTGTGCCCTCTGCCCTGTGGCACTGCTTTATCCATCAGCACAGCCTTGCCTCCCTGCTTTTCCCCCTATTTCCTACTAAAAACCAGGTGCAGAGATCAGACCTGTGCATCCCAACCTTCTCTTGCCTCATTTCTATGCAAAGCTCTTATCAGCAAGCCCGAGCTGCTGCTGCTTCTGCAGAGTATTCACCCAACACAGACGAGTGGGATCACTCAGGCAGTGGCAGAGCAGGCTCCCAGCAGAATCCAGATGCGATGCAGACACTCCAGCTCTTCAGGAAGCAGCCTGGTAATACTTGTTGAACCACGTAAAGAGCACTGAGGGGCACAGCTGTAGGAGCCAGAGGACTGGAAAAGCAGCTGGAAGCTTTACAGGACCTTTCAGAAGGAGAAAAGTCTTGAACTGCTGTAAATTTTGACTTTGAAAGGTGCTCAGGTGGTCACGTGGAACAAAAAGTGGCTGCTCTGGATGGAACTTTTCTCTTGAAAAGACAAACCCTTTCTGTAGAGTCTGCACCTTGAGACTTTTGAGTGAATACCGTGTATTCAGAGCAACAATGTGGAGAGTCATGGAATCATTTAGGTTGGAAAAGCCCTCTGAGATCATCCAGTCCAACCATTCCCCAGCACTGCCAAGGCCACCACTGACCCATGTTCCCAAGTGCCACATCCACACGGCTTTGAAATCCCTCCAGGGATGGGGACTCCATCACTTCCCTGTGCTTGACGATCTTTTCAGTGAATAAATTTTCACCTGTATCCAACCCAAACCTCCCCTGGCACAAGCTGAGGCTGTTTCCTCTTGTCCTGTCACTTGTGACCTGGGAGATGAGACCAGGAGGAGTCAAAGCCCCCAGCCCTGCATCCACACGTTTACAGCCAAACTCATGCCAACCCTATTCCCCATCAGTGCCCTCGCTGGCTGTGGGCAAATGGGTGAAATTCCTGCTGGAAAACCAGAAGAAACGTGGAAAATGTCCAGGATACATGGGAACATGACTGTGGCTGGAGTTTCATGGCCAGGGGGTCGTTCTGCTCTCCCTGCTGGGGAAGAGGGGCCGTGTCCCAAGGCAGGGTGACAACCAGGATGGCTGTGATGGGCAGCAGCGATTTAGGAGTGCCAGTCAAAGCTATTGCCTGTTCCTGAGAGGTTTCAGAGAGCTGCCCAGGCTGAGGCAGCTCCGGGTGTAGCTGCTCTTTCAGGAGGTGGTTTGCTGTATTGCTGTTTTATTAGCTGTAACTGACTGTGGTTCACCATTTTCTCCTCAAGTCCTAATTTTAAAGAAAAATTCGGTTTCCGTTTGGCGAAGTGAGGCGGTCGAAGCCTCGAGTCTCATCTGAGTCACAGGAGTCAGAGGCCCCATCCTGTGTCAGGATCAGCTTTAAGGGTTAATCCCCGTGGCTGCAGAAAGTCCCCAGCAAAAACTGCTTTGGCTCAAGTCCATGAGATCGGGCTCCTGTAACAACCAAGGGCTGGGAAATGGTAACTCCCAAACCAAATCCTTGCTTTGCCCTCTTTTGTGCCTTTCCCCTGCCACGTGATCCGGTGTTTTAAGCAGGGAAATGCTGGCTCAAGCCATTCTTTTTTGCACAGAGAGAAGAAAAGTGTGGAGGATGAGCAGATTTCCTAAGGATACACCCCCAGCACATCCCAAACCTCCCATGTGTACAAGGCTCGGACGATCCACGTACTCCAAGGCATGATGACAGCACTTGCCTCTGAAGAACCAGCAGTTCTGACTTCCAGAATTCGTGTATCCAAAGGATTCCAGCACACCCAGCCCCTCCTGCCTCAGTTTCCCCTTTTTCCTCCCTCTGAGGGCTGCAGCTCCTCCCTAACCTGTCCTGAACCAGTCTGCCCGACGCTGACAATGCATCCAAAGCACACTGACAGAAGGGAATCTTGGGGCTGGGTACAAGCAAAAGAAACCCCAGAAAATTATCTTTGCATTTCAAGGAGCAGAAATTTGTAGCTTAAAGAAATCCAAATCTTCCTGGAAATTATTTACCAAGGAAAACTTACCCACAGTAATCCGTCCTTTCGGTGTTAGAACAGCTTGAAACTGAAAGTTTGCAGAGCTCAAGCAGGAAGGGAAGAGGGATGAAGATGGAAAAAGATCATTAAGAAGATATTTTAAAAATGTTTTTCCAGAATTTGTTTTTTTATTGCCATGCTTGGATTAAGCTCTTCAGCTGGTGAGGAAAAAACCAGGAGAGGTCACTTGCAGGATCTGTGAGGAAAAAAGGGCTCTTTCTGTAGGTTCAGAATGTTCCTGGGATTTTGAGGCTGGAAGTTTTCTGAGCACACTTCTTCCAAAGGACTTTCCAAGAACACACAGTAAACTGCAAAAGAATCTCTCAGAGAACTACAGAATTCCTGTTGGGGAGACAGACAAGCTACTTCCACACAGACAGAGCCAGAACGTGGAAGTTTGACATGTCAATAAATGTATTTTTGGCCTATTTTGACACAGTACGAAGGACTGAGAATGCTGAGATTACAGAGCCCAATGCAAAGCAGCACCTGTGTGAATGTCTGCTCCATATTCCATTTGTCAGCTTATATATGGAGCCTTTGGAGTAATCTCTGCTTCACTGACAGCCCAGAGATCGCCAGATTTTCAATTTCCCTTCAATAAAACGAAAAAAAAACCCCAAGGAGAACACTTTCGCTTTTTAATCATACCCAGGCCTGTTTCCTGTAATGAAGAACTTCTTTTGCAGCCCCAAGAGAGCAATTCTTTGAATGTCACTTTCAGACAGTGAGATAAAAATCTCTGCTATTTGCAGGAAAAGGCTCCGACTGCCATTTGTGGCTTGAACCACTTCCCAATTTATTTACTTTCCGAGGCTGTTTACATTTTCAGGCAGCCCAGCTCACTCATCCCTAACAAACTCAGTTTATTGCTGCAAGAAATGCAGCTCTGTGCCGGCCACAGGAGAGACTTTGGACCTGAGGACACCAAAAGATCAAGTCACCTGAGTGAAAAAATGGGTGGAAAAGAAAAAAAAATCCCATTTTCTGCTGAATTCTGTCACTGACCAGCAGCACAAGCCACAGATGGTGCAAGCCCTTTGTTAGGGGTGAACCTGAAACTGCTTTTCGTTCCTGGAGAGCTGCAGGACTCCCAGATCAGCACAGAGAGGGGAGATGAGGGAGAAGGACATCCTTAATTTGTCTGAAGAGCAGCTGGTTTTCTTCTTGATGTAATTATCTCCTCCAGCAAACCCTGCTGCTCGCAGTCAATGGGGCTGGAGCACACTTAGCCCAATTCAGGAGTGACACATCAACCCCTTCCATCAAATGCACCCAACTCCGAGGGCTCATTTGTTTGTTCTTGCTGATATTAAAGACTAATTTTGGTTTAGACTAAGAGCCTTTTCCATCCCTCGGGAGGGAGCCGTGGCAACACGAGAGCATTCAATTAACTGTGTGCTCTAAATGACTCCTGGAAAGGAGTGTGTTCACGTGGACAGGGCAGGGATTTTCAGGGTGCTGTCTGGAAGGAGTTTGCATGGCTAATGTAATAAAAAATAATATAATATATGATTTTTCCAGGAGCTGGGCTTCAATCATCTTTATGGGTCCCTTCCAAGTCAGGGTATTCTATGAGTCTATAATATTATTATTATATATAAGTAATAACTTCAGCTTTGCATAAATCTTTCTCACCTTAGTCAGTCACCTACTTTTTCAACTTTCTGCTTTACTGGTATTTTACAAACAAACAAATGAAAAAAAAAGGGAGCAGCAGGTGGCATCTTGTTACAGATAGAAAATAGAAACCAGTTATTATTAAGCTCCTATATTCAATCTTTAGCCACTTCCTCCTCTTTGTCACCTTCTCTCAATCTCCAGCACCCGGAGAGAAGTGTTCACTTCAGCAGAAAGCAATTTTCCTGTCCTGCTTTTGTCCTGCTTTTGCTTTTTTTTTTTTTTTTTTTTAAGAAAATGCCCCAAATCCGGGCAATAGATGGATCAGAAGATAGGAAAAACATCTCTCAGAAAAGTTAAAAAGCCATTTTGGGCATTTTTTGCTCATGCTCTCAGGGTTCATTTTTGATTGTGATACATAATTTCCTAAAATCCAGGACAGAACTTTTGGTGGATGCAGAGCTGGAATTGAAATCTGTGTCTCCCACCTGGAGGTTATGTACTCCAGCCACCTGCAAGGGCTGAACAGCTGGAGAATCACTCATTAGAACAGAATCATGGAATGGTTTGGGTTGGAAGGGACAATCTCTTTCCAAACCCCTTCCATGGGCACGGACACCTTCCCCTATCCCAGGTTGCTCCAAGTCCCATCCAACCTGGCCTTGGACACTTCCAGGGCTGCCACAGCTTCTCTGGGCAACCTGTGCCAGGCCCTCCCCACCCTCACAGTCAGAAATTTCTTCCCAATATCCCATCTAAATCCATCCTCTGTCAGTTTGAAGCCGTTCCCCTTGTCCTGTCACTCCATGCCCTTGCAAAAAAGTTCCTCTTTAGGTGCTGGAAGCCGTAAGGAATCATGAAAGAAAGTGGAAGGAGAAAAGCCTTGGACTCCTGGCAGACGAGCAGCAATCTCTGGCAGGTTGGTTTCAGCCCTCAGTCACCTGCACACCTCTCAAACACTCAGCCACACGGGCACAACTGCTGGCATATTCCCAGTTTTAGGAGCCTGGACATAATGGTAGAGGAACTAAGCACAAAGGATTTTCAAAGTACATGAAGGGTACTTTGAAAGACTTTTAAAGTATATTTTTTTCAAAGTACATACAGGACTCCTCTGTATGCTTTTAAAAGAGTTCTCAATTCTTGCTTACTTGCAACCCAAATAACAAACCCCCCTCCTTACCTCCCAGGAAAATCCAGAGTGACTGTTAGTCATGACTTAACAGCCATGAAAAAAGGACTCATTTCAGTTCAGCTATGACACAGATGTTCAGATAAATGATGTTCAAGATGCTCCTGACACAGGCATGGAAAACTTTAATTCAAGTCACGATAGACACTTTTCTCTTGTAAAAATTTTCTCACCATTTCTCTGTCAATCAGAGAATCCCAGAATGGTTTGGGTTGGAAGGGACCTTCAGGACCACCTCATTCCACCCCTCTGCCATGGGCAGGGGCACCTTCCACTGGACCAGGTTGCTCCAAGCCCCATCCAGCCTGACCTTGGCCAAGTGTGCATTTGTATTTTGTAGACAAAGCAAAACAATCATTAGAACATTCCCATTGAAAAGGAAATAGATAAACAACTTAACCATTTATTTGACTGCATTGTATTTAGACAACTTGTACATTTCGTAACCCCACTGGTTTTGTTCTCATCAAAAAGGATAAAGGGACAGAAGAATATAACCCACTCAGAACAGCAGTCCAGTATTTGGAGATACACCTGCTATTTTCATAGATGCCCACCTGATACCTGAACTCCAACACAGGTTGTAATGTTTGTACAACACCTGAAGTTTTCTCAACACAGCACTGAGTTGTAGCAATGTCTTGCAGAGCCCTGAAACATAGTTTGTGACGTACTACGCAACACCAATTCGATGATGCCTTGAAGGTGATGAACCTGATCATTCCTTAAAAAAACAATGTAATGAATGCAAACATCCAGACTGACGTGTCAGCCAGTAGCAACAATTGGGGCAATTTAAATATAAAAGCAATCAACTCCTTAGTGAGATTTGTCAATGCAAAAGGGCGAGGGGGAGAGGACTGTGTTTAGCAACAGACAGGAGAAATAACCAACGTTTCCTTGCTGGATTCCTTTGGGAAACCTATGCAAATTCAAGGCTTCCCACTTGATTTCCAAATTCCAAGCAGTACAGAGAAGAAATCTGTTTGATACGACCCAACACATGCAGCTCCGGTGTCTCCTGCAGCCATGGCAGAACCTTTCAGGCCACGTGCTCTTTGAAACACACAAAAACAGAGACCTGCACCTATTTTGCTCTGTATTTTCAACATGGGCATGGCAACAACCACTTCTTACAATAACCAACCAGAATTGTATTTGAAGTTTGCTCCAGAGGGACGTTTCTGGCAGTGAGAAGGGATTTCAGCTCACTTCCAAGTCGGCTTGTGAATCTGAAGACACCCACGGCTTAAATATTAACCAATAGAAAACTTGTCTGTCTGGCTTTGCAGATTTAAACCTCAGCAGACACACAAGGCAGCCCAGTTTGCAATTTGTGATTCCAGCCCCACAGCTGCTTGCAAGGTCTGAAACCTCCCTGATTCAGCTCCAGGGCAGTCCCTACATCCTGGACCACAGCTGAGGGAAACCTGACTCCATGGATTGGCTACCAACACTCATCAAAACTGCTGAAAAGCCACCCAGAAAAACTGGCAACCCTGAGGGAGCGCGGTAACAAGAGGTTTTACAAGGCAGCAGTGGCTACACACAGGCTTTAGGCTGAGCTCCAACGTGGCCTGGGAGTCACAAACCCCACTTACACCGCTTTGTCTCGGGCACCCTTTTAAAGATGAGTTTTCTTTACTGAGGGGAACACACCCCTCAAAAGCACAGGTGGGATCTACAAGCAGAAAACTCAGCAGGGCCAATTTCCATTAAAAATCTTTATTTTCAAATACAACTCATGATTTGTACATGGTAAGAAACGTCCATCACCATGTGCGATTGGTCTGTGCAAAAGGCGGCTTTGCTCAAATCCAGTTTTCCTGCACAGGGCTCTTTTCCAAATGATACTGGAGGTAGGGGTTTTGTTGGTTTTGTTTTTAGTGTACAGTAATTAGCAAAAACAAACAAACAAAAAACCCCTGAAAAACAACCCCACGACTCAAACCAAACTCTAAAAAGAAAAAAAAAAAAAAAAGGGTGTAGTAAGGCAAATCTGGAGAATTCGCTCGATTCCACGGAGTGGATTCACTGAGAGTTCATCCTTTTGATCCCTGTACAGACCATTCCTTTCAGAGTTGGACTTGATCCTGGTGGGTCCCTTCCAACTCTGAATATTCTGTGAGATCTCTGATTACAGAGGTGCTTCCACAAGTCAACTAATTCCTTTATTTTTGTCTTTCAAAATGAAAAAAAAAAAAAAAAACCAACCAAAAACCAACCCAACTGATTCATAGACCTGGGCTATGGAATCACACGGAACAAGAAAGCCTCGACACTGTCATTACTGAAAAAATGGATGGGTATTGGTAAAACCTATGTAAGCCCAAATAAAGAAAGGGAGAAAAAAAAAAAAGAGAAAAACAGAGCAAGAGTGAGTGCAAGAAAGAGAGACAGAATTCCTTCCCCTCTGCTTTGATTTTAGAGGGGAAAAAAAATCCCCCAATAATTTAGCTCATGTAAGTTGAGAAAATGAGAGCAGCTAAAAATGAACACGATACACCTTGAAATTTATTTCCAAGACCAAGAACCAAAGATTGAAGCATTTTAGAATACTGAAGCAAAGCAATCTGAATCTGAAAAAAAAAAAAAATTGTTCCAACTATCTTAAAATAGCTGTTTCTCAGAGCTTCTAGCAATAATTTTGATTAAATAAAAATCATACCAATTTACATTAATTTTCTATATCTTCTTTTAAAAGAAGTCCCTCACTCTTTTAATGAAAAAAGTGCATCCAAACCCAGCAGAGATTCACTGGTGCCACCAGGTTCTTTTAGCAGCTACTCAAGGTTTTCAAAGTATCTTACACTTCTTGCTATAAGAAGGGCCTTCCAAACCCTTGTTTGGGAGAAGTATCCGAATTATAAAAATCTGAAATAATTTATTATCAAATCCAGAATTTAAATAAAAGCAGATTTTTTTTTTTTTTCTTGCAAAGACAATTGAAGAAAGTAAAAGAATAAAAGCATGCACTCCAAACTTAGAGGTGAAGACAAATATACTTATCTATACAGGCACTGGCAGACGCAATTTAATGGTTACTCGTTGTAACACACACCCCACCCTACAATACATTTTTTTCATTCACTAATCACTGAGGTACCAATATTTAAGAATGGAAAAATTCAATATTGAAAAATAAAACCTAAAATTGAAGCCTTTTTTCTTTTTCTTCTTCTTCTTCCCCAGAAAACTATGGCAATTTTTGTATGAAATGTTAGTATACTTATAGAATTTTACAATCTACATTGGCTTTATTTTGAATTTTCGGGAACCGAAAGCGGCGCTCCCGTCCAGGTTTCTCTGATACAACGTTCGCTGTGTGGATGTCCTAAAGAGTCAGCAGACTTGCAAAATGAATGAACATCTCTTGGCTATCACCTGGCACATCTGGCTGGTACCAAAAGGACTCGGAGTCTGAGACAATCGGCTTTAATTCGGAACAAATGCGCCATGCCAAAGTGCAACGAATGTGTGCGACACTCAATGGGACACGGACAGGTTTAAGAGCTGCATGGGAAGTACTAAAGTCCACCTTGCAAAGCAATTTGGGACAAATTGCAATGCACGCAAAGGACAACTCTGCGCTGCTGGGACGTCGCTTGCTCGCTGGGATGGGGTCTCCTAACGCAGCCATAGTTTCAGACGCAGTGCATCCACTCCGTTTAAATAGTATCTGAACAGCCTCTTGTCTCGCACAAAACCAAGGTTTTCATAAAGTTTCAAAGCAGACTTATTTGTGATTTCTGTTTCCAATACAACCTTTAAGGGAGAAAAGAAAGAAAAAGAAAGAAAAGAAGCGTGTCGCGTTAGCAGTTGCTAATACGTGATTGCTGAGCCAATTCCAAAGGGTTTATTTAAAGGTACATTTGTTAGCAATGAATGGAATTCATTTCTTCTTATTTTTACTTAATTAAGCAATATTTCCACATTAAGCATCCATTTCCACATTAAAAAAAAATTATGAAATAGCAGCTCATCCACAACTGTAACTGTAAACAACAGATCAAGGTTTTAGTTCTTGGCTGTAAACAGAATTTCAGTTCACCACCTAATAACGAGGGTAAAAAACACAGCAACAAACAAATCCCAAACAGCCTCTGTCTCCCAATATGCTCCCCCAAAATCCAAGCTCACAAACAGGGTATGGTCCACAACATACTTCAAATGAGTAACTGAACTTCTGCATGTCACAAGAGCTTGGCACACGAGGATTTACTGAACGATTTAATATCTCTGACCTGTGATTCACTAGAGTTAGATGTAGATAAAACCTTTGAATTGACACCAGCTGTCAGACCCAACATTTGCAATGAGTATTTGTGCTCAACACAAAGTATCACAGAGTGCTCTGGGCTGGAAGGCACCTTCAACACCATCCAGTTCCATCACCCTGCCATGGGTAGGGACACCTTTCACTAGACCACGTTGCTCCAAGCCCCGTCCAACCTGGGTACCAACAAATACCCCAAACCCAAACCCCAGTGCACACCAGAAGAATAAGCAGATTTTTCCATCTTTTTTCCCCTGTGTTAGTAAGATCCCAGTTGCAGAAATAACTCAGACCAAACCCAAGTCCAAGAGTAGTCCAAATTAAGACTCAAAATTGTCTCAGAATTCTCAAGCACAGCCAAAAAACTGCACTGGCCTTAACAAGACATTAATTACAGAACTTCAGAATTTTTCAGAATTGTTCTTCTCTCTCTTTTGTCCACATGCACTGACCAGAGCTCTGCCATAACTGGCAAGCCCTGCACCCCCTTCATATAATAAAAACTAGTTCTGCCTCTTTACTGGTGTCCAACTCAGTTATTTCAGGCTCTGCTGTTAGGAACAGATCATGGTTGCACAAGAACTAAGAAGCTGGGCTCCACACACCCCCTGACAGTGAACATTCACATATTAAACAGGAGCTGAGGGTCACTGTAGAAAGACCACAGAATGAAGATACAGGACCAAAATTTAGCCTGGATTTGTAGAGCAGCTTAAGTCCATCCACTTTATGGCCTCTGTGGCCTCACTGCCTTCAGACACACCTTCCCATTCCCCCTGTCCTCTCCTGCCAGCTCACCAGGCTGGTTCCTGAGCTACTTCCAAAGCCACCTGGCAGAAAACCTTTCATTTTTCTTTCTATGGGGTTTGTTTTCTGCAGTCTGAGGAGTGGCTAAACCAGTGTGAAAGGGGGAGGCAGCCAGTGCTTAGACTGGCCACTTCCAGGAAGGTTTAAAAATCCATTTAATGTATGTATTTGACTCAAGCTTCCAGCCACTCTAACCACACTCCCATGGACAATTCCACCTGTGCTTCTCAGTGTAAGGATGCTGAAAGAACAATAAACCTAGGGATAACATTCCAATAAACAGTGTAAGACTTGGAAGTAGTTCCTTTTACTAAAAGGAACTAAGAGTCACACATTAAAATATTCATCACCAGAGTTCTTACATTACAGCAGGCCAGTGTTGTAGCTGCACACTTAAGACAATCTAATTCAATTCTTAGTCTTGTGGCAAGAATGAGAGGTTGAATTTCTCCAGCTGGCATCTCACAGAACATTCCTAGCAAGTCCTGTGAGCTGATGGAGAACTCCTAGCACCCTTCACCCCTTGAAATGGGTAACTGTTCATCTGAAACAAATTATGGAAGCACAATCATTTTGCTGGAAAGGGCTACTTTCTACACATTGTACAACTCCTTAATTCCAATTTAAACAAAACATTGAAGCCAAAGAAGGAATCTGACCTGTGCAAATCCACCATGCAGAGGATTATTTATTTGAACTCTCAGCTACCAAGGGCATTCACTCTCTCAAAGGTTCAGTAACCTGGCAGAGTGATGTAACAACTCTCCACTCAACTGCAAGCTCCAACACCTTGCAATGCTCAAACACTGCCAGCACTGCAGGTGATTGAGCTGAAGGGAGTGGTTAAATGTTGAAATACAGGTTTGTTGGAATCCCACTACCTGAGTGAATGCTCATCTTGAAAGCAAATGCAAGAAATTTGCTCTGGTATTTCTAAGGAAGTCTCAGCACAATGAAAAGTAATTCCCTGATCTCAACATACTGCAGCTGAAGACATGTTTCTGTTATCTGAAAAGGAAACACAGGCATATTTTACTCAGATTTCATTAGCTTCCTTTGGTGAAGAACGCATTTCTTCCTGTGTGAGATTTTCAATCAAGCTCCAAACCTTCACTTGTTACATTTATTTCTGCTCTTGTGGATCAATTCCGTTGTACACACGTGCCTGTTAAATCCTCTGACAACACAATAACATCCCCTTGAAGGGCAGCAAAGCTCTGACTGGATTTAACAGCATTTTCTGCTCAAGTTGCAACTTTCTGAAAGTTGTGACATTCTCTTTTATCTTAACTTTCAAAAACCTAACGTTTTAGCTCAACTCTAATTTTAATTGTGTTTAGAAGAAAGAAAATTTGTATATTAAGAGTGGAGTGCACTGTTCCTTGTTGTTACATTTTCATACCTTGAGTTTATGCCTGAACTGAAGCCAACTGGAGGGGTCAAGCCTTCTTGCTTCTTCAGTCCAAACTCTGAAGGAACTCAAGTTTAAAAACCAAGTCATAGAATGGATACAGCCAAATCAAATGAAGAAAGTCCTCTCAGCACTCACAGAGGAGGTTGCTTTTCTTATTTTAAGTCTGACATATCATCAGACTCAAGTTATGGGGGCTTGTCCAGTGTCCTCAATCTATTTAACTGCCTTAACTTTTAAAGAGAGGCAGTACCCAAAACACAGATTCAAGAAAAGCTAAAATCTCAGTAACTGAATGATTTCAAATAGGATTCCATAAAAAAACACATTTCATTTTTACTAGGGTGGTCCTGAATTACAATGACACACCTACTAGTGTGGTCAAAAACCTCACTCTAAATCACCCTGACGTTTCAATGGGAAGTCCCAGGAGAATCTGTGGTTCCCTTTCATGTTCTACAGTTTTGCTTAAAAAAGGTTTTTGAAGTCCCACTTACTGGAGTCTTATTTTGATTAGTTACCACTTGCACGGTACATTATTTCAGTAATATGCAGTGAATGGATTGTATGCAGATTCCTTGGTTATTTGTTACAGATGGAAAACCTGCATATGAACAACTCCTCCTTTCTAATTGCAGTTAAGGGATGTAAGAGTTCCACAGGATGGTCTTCAGCTGGACAGTTTTGGGAAGCTGCTTGTCAGTAAAAACAGTACAAAAAGCAGCCAGACACCCACCCTGCTGCAGCTAGTAAATGCTTTTTTTTTTTAAACTGGAAGAAAAATACTTCCAAAACTTTGGAGTTGGAAGTAAAACTATTCCCCTTCACCTAATTTATTTTGATAATTCACCTTTTCTATGCAACCAGCCCAGAGTTATCCTAAATCACGGTGATCTGCTGGAAACTCAGCCCATTACAGTTCACTACCCCAAATATTCAAATTCATTAACATCAAATACTTGAGAAAGTCACAAAGGTAAAGAAAAAATAAAAATCAGAGACCCCTAAGTTTTGTAATGTTATATGCAGGCACTCCAGCTGGAAGCTGCTGTCCTGAAGGTTATTTCTGGTTCAACCACCCACCCCCACCACCAGCTCACTTCCCTGGTTTCTATTCTCATGTAGGCCATGGCCAGCTCCATGGCCAGCCCCTCCCCTCCTCACAGATTCCATTCCAGCCAATTCACCTCCTCACTTGCTCAACCCCACGGAGAAACCATCCCTGTGGAAGATACTGCACCCAGCAGCAGCTGCCTCTTAGGCAGTGTGCTGGCCACTGTAAATCACTCACTCCATAGGCCTGCCTTAGTTTACTCCCACTAAAACAGCTTTCAGGGAAAAAAAAAAAGTCCTTAAACACCAGAACATTGCAGCATGCTTTGAGATGCCACCTATCAGCAGATTTGTCAAGATTTTCATCTATGGTGTTGTACAAATCCTTTGTTTTTCAGGACTCAATGCTGGTACCTCAAAAGTCCAATTTATGATACTTTGAAAAGCAACACACTGAGTGAAGCATTTATCAGATTATATGCCACAAGTTATTAAAATTAAGTCTATTTACTGCATCTATTCCATAATTAGATCGAAGGGAAGAGTTTCCAAGCAGCCTTTGGAAATTTTTCACGACACCCACAGCTGCATATTCATGTTTTTAATCCTATTCCAAGCAAGTTTCAGAAAATAGCATTTTGTTTTTAATTGCACTCCATCTTATCTCAAAAAGCAGTATCTTTTTATTTTCATCAGGATTCTGCTTTTATTAAAAAATGTAGAAAAAGACCTTAAAAGCTGCAGGGATGATTAAACTATTTATCCATCTCACACAGACAAATAATTGTGATGCACTACTTCATGTTTGATGAGCTTTAAGCATCAATTAATCAGAAACTGATCTCCTGACAACTGTTGTCAAAACTGGCGAGGGCAAGAGTTGGGCTGAGCTTTTCATGGGTGCCCAGTTAGATTTCTCAGATTCTGGTCTGACTGAAAACTCAGCACTCCACCACGTAGCACAAGGAACCAACATCCTTATTTTGCACCATTTTGGGTATGTGGAAGAAGCCTATGCTTGGTGGCAAATTAAAAAAACCCCATGAAAACATTGGCTGTTTGGCTGTGGGTAACCTACGTGTGGAGAAGAACAACATAAATAAAAACAAATGTGGGTGTGCCTCTGCTGATGGTGCAGAAAAATCAATAAAATACTTTGCTTGTATTCCATGCTCCCTAAAGAGCTCCCAGTTCAAAATTTAGTGCCAGCACAGGACTCAGCTGGTACAGAAGCCCCCCAAAAGCAGGGGATGAGTTTGGAATCACCATCCTACAAAGAGCAGTTCCAAAACCATGCCTGCCCCCATCCAGCACACAATTCAAGGAGTCTGAGTTGTAGAGCCTTCAAATAAAAAGATAGAATCTGAGAAATGCCCTCTGCCCTGGTCCAAAGCATTTATACAGCACCAGAGATGAAAATCTGTGACTAAGACTTAATGAGGCCTCACTGCAGACCTGCAACCCTTATCACACTTATTTCATGTTTATGGAGATAAAAAAACAGCAGGAAGGGCTCTTGGATTAATATGACAGTGGTAGAAGCAAAAGACAGACACAGAAGAGGTCAGTGTTAGAGGTCACCTGTTAGTCCATCTTAGAAATGAATTTACATGAGAAGGAGCACACAGACATTCAGAAATTATACAGTAATTACTGCAACTCAGAGCTAGAGCAGAAACATCCAGTTCTACTCCTGACTCTCTAATAACACTGGACAATTCACTCCCCTTCTCTGCATCTCACGTCTGCAGCTGTGGTGTGAACAGTGTGACCCTGGCCCTTAAGTATTTTGCAATTTTTTAAGATCTTGAATAGTCTAGAAATGGGAAATCAACTCAAGACCACAGTGGAAAGCAAGGGGGAAAACAAACCAATCAACCTCTTTTTGATTAGTTCAGTGTAGGCAAGTAGTAAAAGAAAGCCTTTTAGAAACCATGATAGGAGCAAGAAGCCAAAATAAAGAACTTAAAAGAATTACAGACTGCACTCTACTGCCCAAGTACAACATCAATTAGAAAGTGGCATGAGGGGGAAGAAGACACCAGTGAGCAGAGGCATGAAGGGATCTGAGGGGAAGAATAAATCTCTCAATGAATGAAGCCAGAACACAGACAGGGATGCTGCAAGAGGTGAAATACAAGTGGAAAAATAAACGGAGTATGGGCCAGAAGTCCTGTGACACCAATTGTAGCTTTGCATAAGAAACTTCCCCAGGGGCAGTAGGACAATGAGGGAGCAGTGGGACAATGGAGGGAGCAGCTGAAGAGAGATAACAGAGAGATCAAAGGCTCATGAACTGTGACACACTGAAATGATATCAGGGACAACTGCATTGTGCCAAGGAGCTGGAAGTTAAAGGGACAGATAACCTGATTAAGGAGGATGGATGGATGCATGCAGGGAGAGTTCCTCACAAGTTAAACAAGGCACATAACAATAGAGTTATTTTATATATATATTTATATTAAATAAAAAAGCAGGAGCTGTAATCTGGTAAAAGGGTAACAATGCTTGGTGCAGGGAAGTTTGCCAGGGATTCAGCCACTCTCCTTGCACGTTTGTGTGGCCACTCTCACCCAGTGCAGCTCTGTTCTGGGCAGTGTCAGAACAGCCTGATGACTGCTGTGATAAATCCACATTCTGCAGCAGCACAGCACACACTGTTCTTCTCGTGGCTGTGTGTGCTCTGAAGGCATGGCAGGGCTACACAGGACATGCTCATCCCTCTGCTCAGCTGCACCTCAGACTGGGGCCCTTGCAGGAAAATGGGCCTGAGTGAGGGCTGAGGCAGCTTCACAAGGTGAAACAGCTGAATTTCAGCACTCACTATAAAGTTAGAAAGCCCATCTCCTATTTGTGCCATACTTTTTTTGAGGTTGTTTTCCCCTTTATTATAAAGAGCTTCTTACCAACCTATTTCTCACCTAAAAAAAGTTCTGTAGAAGAAAAACCTGTGAAATGAATCCACATGCAAGACAATGCAAACCATTTACATGATGAAAGTTTTGATTATAAAATCTTACCTCATCACAATCTCCTTCAACCATAGCATAAATAGCTTTCTTAACCAAGTTTGTACCTGAAACACAGATTTCAGTAAGTGTCAGAGGTAAAAAAAAAAAACCAAAAAGCCAGTTTATATATGACTAATGTGTGCTACCTACATGACATGACACCTGAGCAAAGCAGGGAGGAAGGAAAAACAAGGAGTTGCAGTCAAGCTGCAGCCTCAAGTTTGAACACTAAAATAATCTGTGAAGTTATCCAGAGACTCAGCTCAAGTGCAAGATTCTTGTAACACAAGAATATTAGAAACAGGCTGCTCTGCTTAACACAGTGTTATATATAGCCTTCCAAGATGTGATTCATTCCTTTTTGTTGCATTTCAAGTCAAAATCTGCTGGCATGTACTTGAAGGACATTCATCTTCCAAGGGAATTTCCTCTTACTAAAGCAAATACTTCTATTAGTAACAGAGCTTATAAAACCACTGTTCTTATGGCTCACTCCCATTTGGGTTTGCTAGTATCTAATAATATTCTTGAAGCCCATCCCTTCCCCTCAGTCAAGCATTAGTTTAATTTTTTAGTAATTATTTTCCATCTATTTCACAACAGTTCTACAAATGTAACACCCCTACCTGTCTGTAGAATTGGGGTGAAATTGAAAGCTGATTTCAAAGTTATTAGTAGAAAAAACTGCTGTTCAGTAAAATTGCATAAATCTCACTTCCATAAGAAGGCTATGGAAAAGGAAAAAAAAAACCCCAAGGAATCTACAGAATGTTTTAAAATATTCTCAAAACTTTAATCAATTTAGATCCTCATTGAATGTTATGATAAAACTGTTCTACATTTAAAGCAGATCTTCAGATTAACAGCACACTTTGAGGAAGGTGGTAAATGTAGGAAAAAGTCAACATATATAATGCTAAAGTAAGCAAGGCTTTAAAGATAAATTCTAGGTCTGTAATTCTAATTTAACAAAGTGAGGGGAAAGTCTTGCAGAGAGCTTCATAATAACAGCATTAGTTCTTATTTACTTATGAATCCAAGCACCTGCAATTAAATTATGGCAGACTCCTTCATGACTCAGCTAAAAGGAAAGGAGAGACAGTGATTTCTCAGTATCCTCTTCCCTCTGCGCCACTACAGAAACCAACAATGGCTTTTGAATTGCACTGGGGGAAGAAAAAATCTGCACGTGCTTGAACAGTCGTGGTAATGTGGTTTTTTTGGAGGGTTTTTTTTGGAAGAGAGCAAACACAACGATAAATTCTGCAATGGATCACTGTATTTTTCAGTTGCAAGTAATTTTCTGTCTTTAATCACAGAAGTATGAGCTGTTCAGCGTGGATGAGTGGTGAAGCACAGTTCTAAGCTTTGGTGCTGACATCTACGTTTAAAGTTAAAAATACCTTACAAAATGTAATTTCACAATAACCAGCACGAAAAAATTAACTTCCATAAGAAGAGATATTGAATTAAGCCAACTTGGCTAACTGGTGCTAGAATGAAAATCCCTTCACCAGGGCAAAACTGATTAATGAGGGAGGGCAAACTCCCTGCCAAGAGTGATTTCTTTACCACGTAACTCCCCAACCAAACAGATCTCCATTTCAATCATTCAAGTAACAATACACAGCTATTTTTCTTCCCTGATTAATACAATAATGAGCTCCATACATTCTTCCCGACGGGTAATATATGCATAATTTATAGGGGGAAGTCAGGAAATAAGTTCACTGTAAAAAAGGAGCCTGAACACAACATGGAAATACAGTGATGAGGGCACACACAAAAACACAAAGCAGTTCCCACTGTTGTTATTTGGCAGTGGTAGTGGCAGAGGTAAGGGGCTGCTGCCTGCCTTTCTTTTCAGCCCAGGTGTGAACCTCACAGGGCATTTCAGGTTATTTTAACAAAATCAGGAAAGCCACTGGGGAGCTCGTGGGGTTGAGTAAGGCGGGGATGACACACAAAGCAAGCACCACATCCTGAAGTTTCAGTTCAGCTTAAATCTTTATGACAGCTACAGTTATCCCAGCCAGAGGATTTAAGGAAGAAAGAACAAAAAAGGTTATTCTTACCAATTCCTTTTCTTCTGTATTTGGAATCCACTGCTAACATGGCTATATAACCTCTGCGGAACATCTTTTTGTGCATATCCAGCTTGCAGACGATGGCACCTACACACTCCTCACCTACCATGGCCTTAAAGACAAACACACACGTAGGCAATTCTCAGTTTGGGGTCCAAAGTGCCACCAAAAGCAGTAAACCAGTTCATTTTTGAAGTGAAACAGCCACACAAGATTTGGTTGTGTAAAGCTATGAAAAGGTAACGATATAAATTTTAAAAGCGTCTCCAAAAGTATTACTGTGATTGAAAGACTTAATTGCTTTATTACATTCCAATAAAGTTCCAAGCCAATTAACAACCAATGAATTATTCCTGGAGAGAACCACATTATCATTTCACAAAGTCTACAGGCAAGACCACGTGTGATTAAAAAGGGGAAATAAATAAAGCAAAAGACCAGGTTAAGGTGTAAATTACCCTTTCATATGGGCTTCTGCAGAGGAAAAAAGTCCATTCCTGTTTTATAGTGATCTGAATTTTCCTGTACAAGGGCTGTGGTAGATAACACACTTAATTTGTGTCTGGTTTTAATGTCAAGGCCACAAAGGATCAGAGAAAAGTGTTGCTGCATTTAATCTTTGCTGCATTTAAAGACTGTCGTTTTCAGTCATGTGACACCCAGAGAACAAACAGAAAAGCACAGTTAATTTCACACATTTTAACTATTGGGAGATTTCGTTTGTTAAGAGCTGTGCACTGGCAGTTAATCCCAGTGGCATTGTCACAGTAACCGTGGTCAAGGAGATGTAGGCATTCTGAAATATTAACCAGAAAAACCCCCAAAAGGAAAGGACCCAACTCCTCCCCAAACACTCATCAAACCACTTGCACACCCACTGTGTCCTCCAAAATTTTACCACGAAATACATCAGAGAAAGGAAAACTCACATTAACTGAAGGATTAGGCAGCATAAGGGATTAATGACATTCTAACCTGCAGCAGTAAAACTGAGTAATGCAGAGTGGGACAGCATCCAACGGGAAACCAAATTCCTGTGCACTCAGGAAAGATGGGCAGAGATAAAAAGAAACTCATAATTGTACGTATGGGTGTGTGAGTGGATCCACAGCCTCTGACAGACCTGCAGGGGGACCAGCCTTGGGCTCAAGTGCAGCAGCTAAACCAGGACTACAGCACATGATTGGCACAAGCATGTGCTGGCACAGGAGCTGCTGGAAAATCCAAATTTACAACTGTAAAACGTGTCAAATGGGAAGGACTTGCTGGAGCCAGTACTGCCAGGCCTCAGAGCAGCCCACCTGTGAACCCAGAGTTCTCTTCTCCAGAGTCTGGGTTTAAACTCCACCACCTGAGCCTTTATGCACAGCTCGTAGGCTAAAACTCCACGGACAGAAGACTCCTTCCTGCAGGTCACTCTGCAGGCACAGTCTCTTCACCCCAAAAAGAATAAAGTCTCTGAGCATCTCCCCCTGGATGGTGGGTTATTAACCAAGTCAGCTGTCAAGCAGGAGCTGCAGCAAATGTGAAATGAAGCAGCCAAGAAAGTACAAGCTGCAATTCCAAAGCCCAATGATACAGCACGATCCTAACTCCATTGCTAATATAGCTGAAGCAAATATAACTATTGCTAAGTTTTTATTTGGCAGGAAAACACATTTCAGCAGTATCCAAGAACAACCCCGAACAATCTAACAAGTGGTTTTTAAAACAACAAACAAAAGCTGTAGCATGATCTAACTGGACTGAAACACAGAGCCTCTAAGCAGCCTTTCATTTGTTCCAAAACACAGTTTATTCCACAGAAAAGAGGAGCTGTGCTCACACTCAAACGGTGCCTGCAAGCTTTCAGCTCAAGGCAAGTTCTGTATCTCGGCTCAGACCTGAGAAAAGCGGGGAGTTAAATAAAGAGTATCATCAGCCAGACTGCTCAGAACATTGCTATAATTATGCAGAGTACCTAGATGTAATCTTATACCNACAAACCAGCATGCTGTAGTTGTGCTTTGCCCTGGAGTGAACACGTGCAAATTGTTGATCCTAACAGTTACGTGGAGAATGTCCAGGAGATTTTTTTTTTTTTTTTTTTTTTTTTTTTTTTACACACTTCAGGAGTAGTGACAATCTAGACACTGCGTATCTGAGCTCTTTCTTGTTCACGGCGCTTTTCAGAAAAGTTCTATTCATGAATCATATATTTAAAATGCTAAATGAACAGCAAAGAATTTTGTTTCAGTGATCAAAGAAGCAAATACCCACTGGTTTTACCACTGTTGCCAGAAAGCTGAATAAAGAATGACTCTGCTACCAGTTCTCCAAACACTTAAATCTATTTCTCTGTCTTTAGGCAGGTAAGTCTGGCAGTTCATCTACAGCTGTTCCACTCACAGAGCATTTCCACCTCAATTAGAGGGGTTTTTATTGCCTTTCCTCTCTTTCCTCCTTCTTTCCAACCTTATCTAAAGCTGGAAATGAACCTAAACCGTGATGTGAAACTTTGCAATTTAATTTCCTGGAGAAGGTTAAACTGTGTAAATAAAAAAAAAAACCCCAGACTGAAATAGGGAGAGTTGTGAGGAGGGAGGAAGAGCAGCTCCCACCCAACACCATTTAGGAAAATATAATCATGGGCCAAATTTTCTTTTCAGGTATACAAGAGTACTTCTAAACATGCAATTTTCTACAAACAGAATTCAGCCTAAGTCACTATTATATATTATAAACCCCACGGAGTACTGTAAGATTTACTCCAATACCAGGTTATTAGTAGCAGGATTAACATATATTAATCCAAATCCAATATTTGCATCAACTTTGTTCCTATGAATAAGTTTAAATGTTTAAAACAAACCAGCTTTTAATATACTGGAAGAGCTAGCAGAGAAATGTCTGTAAATCAGCAAGAACATTACTTTCCACAGAATTAATCAATTTGTATTAATTTCATTATCAAAGATGGCATTATGTCAGTCTGAGTATGCATTTAATATCCAGATCCTGTGAATTTTGTTTAAAGGAGATTAAAACAGCCAACTAGCCCCAAAAGGGAAATATTTTGCAATTCAAATGCAGCAGAACCTGCACTACTGCACTGCATTTTCCTTTCACACCTGCCCCAGAGTCCATCCCCAATATCCCAGGCACAGCTCAGTAGGAACCGGCTCCCATTTGGGGATCATGTTACCGAATGCCATTAGAGGAAACATCCAAGCTAATGGGTTTAACCTCCCGGCTGGCACTTCAGCCAGAGCTCTTCCCGACTCCTGGCAAATCACCACGTCGCTGTTTCCACAGCAATTCCCTCCTGTGCAAGGAACACTCTCTGCCACAGCTGGAAAAGCTGCCCTGGCTGTTGTCACCTGCTCAGGTGCTGCAGTGATTTGAGTTTTCACAGAGCCACCCACAGCGAGAGACTCTCTGAACCTGTGACCACTCCTAAAAACAGACTGGAAAACAGAGTTTGCAAATTCTCCTGCAAAACTTCTTCTTCCTACGTCTGCCACGAGGCCAGGAAGACTTCTCAGACAGTCTCCCAACTTTTCTGGTTCTTCCTGTAAGCCCCAAGTTTTCCACAACTGAAAAACAGGGATGATGTCTTGCAAGTCTTAATTTCAACACACCGAGACTCTTGAATAAAATCCAATTTTAGAATAAAATGCAAAGCATTAGTATAAAACAAGACTTAACTGCAGTCATTTAGGATTTACAACACATTTAAAACCACTTACATGGAATTAATAGGTTATTTTTAAACTTGTGAAAGTTGAAATTATAAATGCTGCTATAGCTAGTGGCAAAGTTAAGCATCCAATAAAAGCACAGATTTTCCAGATTTTTCTTAAAAGGCAGCTGAGTGGTACAGTGAATTACAGGAGAGGTTACAACACTCAGCCAGAACTCTGCTTTATTATGTTCTCTCTTATCCAAACTCTGGCACAGAGCAAGGTTTCCTAAGCTCACCTCTCCCACGCTAAAGGATTTTGAAAACAATTTTCTGAAATATTTAATTTATCAGTCTGAAATGCAAGTTTCAGAACTTTAACACTGCTAAGACTAGAAGCTACAAAACCACTTTAAAAGCAAGCTACAACTTCGAGAATGCATGCACAATCCATCTGGGGAGAAAGATGCAGCATTGCTTAAAAATACTTCACATGAAACACAAGATGCCCCTTGCCCCTGTCAATTTTTTGGCAGAGAAGTGGTTATCATTTGAGGAGAAACTGAGCTGACAGAGCTTCTGAGAATAAGTAAAAACCAGGCATTTACTGGGCACCCACATGTAATACACAGTGCAAACCTACTCTTCCAAAGACAGGCAAAACCTGAGTTTAAGCAGACAGCTGAAGTTTCAAAGAATCACAGAATGGTTTGGGTTGGAAGAGACCTTAAAGATCCTCTAGTTCCAACCCCCTGCCACGGACAGGGACACCTCCCACTGGAAATTTATGGAGGAGAAGGTTATTGCCTTGCCACAGCCCAGATCCTGCTGCAGTGTAACCCCTCAGCACTGGGCAGCATTCCCAACTTGCTACACCTAAAGTCAGGGGAACAGTTATGAGGATAAATTTGATACTGAAATTAACAGGGTTTTAAGATCTCCAGGTCCCTTTAAAGTGGAATATTAACTTATATTAAGTTAGGAAGTGGTGTGAGCCTGAAAAACACTGGTCACTAGTGACCAGTCAGGGTTGGTCCTCTGCTTTCCCTCCAGCTTTGCACTCCCACCTCTTCTCCTGCACAGGTGCCTGAGACATCCTACAGGAATATATTTGGAGCTCTAAACCAACAGAGCATCACCCCAAAACATCCAGATACACAGACATTGACAAGCATGTGCTGGTCAGAGGGGTATCTTGGCTCCCAAAATCAGAGAAACACAGGGGCTGGCACAAGGCAGGAAGAGGGAGTGGAAGAGAAAGGAAAAACAAGCAGCACCCTGGGCTGCAGCCCTTAGAGCAAAAGGTGCCAAAATCCAACAAGTTTCAAACCCATGGAATAAAGTTAAAAATGTCCCCTAGAAATTAGTTTTGCATGCTCAGGATAGGAAAATGATGATTTCGATGGTTCATTGAATAAAACATCAGAAAAAGACAAATGCTGACAATTTAGGGAAAATACTCATCCCATCTTAAATTGCAGTGGTGTCAGTCCTTTCCCCTCCCAGGGAGAGAAAAGGAAATGACAGCACAGGGAAGACAGGTGAATTTGCTCTGGAAGATTTTTCAAATGGTGATGGTGAAATTCAGTAAAGGAATTGACTGAACCCTTACAGATCTTTCTCCAAACACAATGAAATCACAGGCTAACCCCTCTTCTCAGGACAAAACCCAGCCAACACCTGAAACCAGAAGGGCGTGGAGCCACAAGGCACTAAAGACAAATGATCCTGTGAGATTGGGCACTAAGCTTCATGCTCACTATCCTGACACTTCTTGCTAATTGAAAAATTCAGTCCCTGACTGAAGACAAATATTTTAAAGCGATTTATTAGAGAGAAGTAGTTCAGGAATCCATTAACTGCAGGAACAAATGATATTTTACAGAACAGAAAGTGTTCAAGACAACCTCTAAGAAACAAACCTTAAAAATATTAAAACCAGTCACAAAAAACCCCAACCCCCCCCCTCCCCACATGAATTTGACTCAGCCTTTGCTGCAAGACCTTCAAATTATTAAGCAAATAACAATTTGCTGGCTTTAGACATTCACAGCCACATATTATTCTCTACAGTTTTATGTACTTTACATTCTTCCACCTTTCCAAAAAAAAATTGCAAGTACATTGAGTTCAAGAAAAGTTTTGTTGATTCTTCAAGGCTATCAAAAAATGAAGCTGTCACTACAAAATAAGCTTTCTCTTCCTTGAGTGATATCTCGGTCTTTGAATGCACTTATTAGAAATCATCTGTTTTAGTTCTCTGTCAAACAACTTGTCACTGCTCTTCTCACAACAAAATTCTTCAGTTATTCCCTGACAAAAAATAAAAACTCCTGATGATTTAAAGTCCAAACAAATGTATTGTGATCTCAGAGTATGCAACATTGCCTTGGCATTGCCAGGGATACACCTGATGCTGAAAGTATGGACTGTTGCAGTTCTTGAGCATTTTATTCTCAGTATGAGGTAAATCAGTGTTTGAAGAACATGACTGTGCTCTGATCAGCATCCTTGTAATGGCAAACATGACTTTGCATCCAACAAGGCTCTCCAAGATTTTTATGTTCTGTTTTGTTCCAGAAGGTCGACTTTTTGCTTTGCTCAACTCCCTGTGATCCTACTGTATTCCCTCTGCGGGGTTTGAAGAGGCACAGTTCTGAAAACCCTCCTATAAATCATATCAATCCTGCTATAAATTATACCAGATCCTACACCAGGCACATGCAGGAAGTTTAAGGCCAGATGGACTCCATCAGCCTCACCTCCTGTGCTCATATCCTATCCGAATTTCAGAGATGTCCCTGAACTGAGGGGTGTCTTGGCTCTGGCTAAATCAGGCCTTTCAGAGAGATGTCCAGCCTTCATTAAAGCACCAAGAGAGAAGAATTCATCATTTTCTTCAGCGAGGAAGTGCCACACACTCCCCTAAACGTTCTGTAAGTGTTCCTATGAGTAAATCAAACACAGCTAAGCTCTTGCTATGCACAGACACTCCTCAGGCCAACTTCTACTCAGTTTCATTTACCTGTGGATGAATTATCATCCTGAAAGCATGCAACGGAGACACAACAAGTGCTAAACATTTAGGAAGGCAGGGGGGCAGCCAAACCAGCCTTTCAGTAGTGCAGTAGGAAGAACACAAAACTAAACAGGTTGTTAGTGCAGGGAGCCAACGTGAGCAGCAGAGAATTCCTGCACGCTGCGAGCACTCTCACACCTGTAATGGCAACACAGCTGGACTCGTCTTTGTCAAAGCAAGCCCACAGATCAAAAAGTCTACTAAACCTTTCACAGTGCCTCTCCACCTGTCACTTCACATTTATGTGCCAGCCCTTCTTCAGCCAGTTTTAAAACCATTGTGCAAGAATTACCAAGCAGTTACAAGGCATTAGTGGGCTAAGTACTTTCTTTTTTAAATCCAAGCCCAGGAACTGAGACAGAACCATAAAATGAGCTACCAAAGGTCACAAAAGTCAATGTCAAAACCAAGATTAGAAGCTCTGAATTCCTGGATCCTAGCCCTGTGTTCAAACCCTTAAATATGTGTTAACAAATGTAGGAACTTGGGGCACACACTTTGCTTGTACATGCACAGGTCACAAGGGGACAGGTATTTCCAAAAAAGCTCAGCCTTATGCACAAAAGGATTATTAAAAGTATTTCCACAATCGTCAACCCTTCCATCCTCTCCTCCCCAGCCCCAAATCACTCCCAAGTCCTGCCCTCCCTGCTCCCTCCAGCACTTACCAAAAAGCAAAGTTGTGGCCAGTTGTGGATAAAATACCTATATGTGTAAATGGAGTAGGGTTCAGACAGATCTTTGGTGATCAGTCTCATGATATCGGGCATCTGCAGCTCTGACTCATACTGGACGTATCGTATCGTTAGGTCCTCCTCGGGCTGACAGTCCGTTCCCGAGCCTTTCAAACTGCAGGCTGCTGCTAAGGACCCGGAGAGTAGCTGCAGGGACTCCTCCCCCTCCCCCCCTCCTTCACCCCCCTCCTCCTGCTCTTCCTCCTCCAAGCCAGTCTCTCCTGCCAGCCCATTGCGGGCCGCAGTCTTAGCAGCAGCAGCCGTGGTTGTGGCAGCAGGCTGGCTCCTGTCCCCTTGAGCCGGGGGAGAAGCAGGAGGAGAGGGTGCAGTCCTTCCCTGGGGAGGGAGGTGGTTGGCGTGGGGGGACGAGCAGGGCGCTGCGCTGGGGGGCGACGGCTGCTGCTGTCCGGAGCCCATTGTTTTGCTGGCTCGCTTGTTCTCCAGCCCCTCGGGGGCCGCCCCTGCCTCCGAGCCGAGGATCTTGCCCTTGAGGGAGGCCCGCAAGTGCCGCAGCTCGGGGCTGATGAGGCCGTTGAGCTGGTGGTTGTGGTGCGGGGGGTGGTGGTGGCGGTGGTGGTGGCGGTGCTGCGGGCCCCCCTTGCCGCCGTCGCTGCCTCCTCCTCCTCCTCC
>VZTJ01001561.1:677337-721746 GCA_013397795.1 Orthonyx spaldingii | reverse complement strand
TTCCCTGGGGAGCCTGGGCAGTGCCCAGCACCCGCTGGGGGAAGAACCTTTCCCTGATATCCAACCTAAACCTCTGGTGCCTCAGCTCCCTGCTGTTCCTGTGGGTCCTGTCACTGAGAGTGACCAGACCAGGCCCTGCCCCTGCACTGAGGAAGCTTTGGCTGCTCTGAGGTCTGGCCTCTGCTCCGGGCTGAACAGACCAAGTGTCCTCACTGCTCCTCATGAGGCCCCCCAGACCCTTCCCCATCCCCGTGGCCTCCCCTGGATGCTCTGGAATAGCTTCGTGTCTTTTTCCTTCAACACCTCCAGGGATGGTGGCTCCATCACCCCCCTGGGCAGCCCATTCCAATGTCTAATTGCCCTTTCTGTGAAGAAATTCTTTGTAACATCCAACCTAATTGTCCCCTGGCACATCTTAGGAGTATGTCCTATTGTCCTGTCACTTTTTCCCTGGGAGCAGAGCCCTGGCTGCCCCCTCCTGTCAGGGAGCTGTAGAGTGAGAAGGTCCCCCCTGAGCCTCCTTTTCTCCAGGCTGAGCCCCCTCAGTTTCTCCTCATCAAACTTGTGCTCCAGACCCTTCCCTGGCTCCATTCCCTTCCCTGGACACACTCCAATCCCTCAATATCCTTCCTGAACTGAGGGACCCAGGGCTGGCGGTGGGGCCGGGGCAGTGCCCAGCACAAGGGACAGTCACTGTCTGCTCTGGCTTTTGTTTGATCAGCCCAAGCTGGAGCCTGACCAGGCACAGGCACTGCCCACAAGGACGGTTCCAGCTGTGTTTGGTCAGGGGACAGGCGCCAGAGGTGTTTTGGTGACACTCTGTTGCAGATCAGAGCACAGGAATTGTTGCTTTCCCTTCCAAAAGCTCTGTGAGGGACGTCATTCCTGCTGGATAACCCCTGGGCTGCGTCGTGTGGCTGATAACAGTGGAGATTCAGCAAGGCTGAAAGAAGTCGCAAGCCATCTCTGCTGCTCTTCTGCCTCAAATAATCACTTTTAGGAATGCTACTAGATACCACAGCAACAAACAAACCCTTTAGATGTGAATATTATATTAATGTGCACACAGGCCCCTCAAAATGCAGAGAAATAGTGGTTTTTTTTCTGTTTCTCACATGAAGCTTTGCAGGGCCCTCATAAGACTTGCTCATTTTTGTTTGCTACAGTTATTTGTCAAGAAAGTGACAGGTCTGGGCTTAAAAGTAAAATCCAGGAACTGCTCTACATGTCCTAACAGGATTCTTCAATAAGGAAGAATAAATAGTGTGGAGTTACAAGCTCCTGTTTATGAACTGCTGAGTGGTGAAATAAAGTGGGAAAAGAGCAAGAGACCTGTTGGAAACTGAGGGAATGATCAGGCTTTTATTCAAAGCAATTAATTATGGAAGTACTTAAATTTTGAGAAAGAAATGGGTATCTGAATCCTTTTAGATTTATTTATTCTTTTCCAAGTCTCCTTTACCCTCTCCTTGGAAGTGTCCAAGGCTGGATTGGACGGGGCTTGGAGCAAGCTGGCCTTGGTGGATGGTGGCCCTGTCATTGGCAGGGGGGTTGAAACAAAATTATTTTTAAGCTCCTTTCCAACCCAAACTATTCTGTGATTATTCTATGACTCAGAAAGCTTAATGCACATTTTCTCTGTCCATGTTGGATTTGTGTCCTGCAGTTGCTCTGCAGATCGGTTTTTAAACACTTCTCTCTGCTCCACAGAGGTGTTCACATGCAAAACTGTGCATTTTTATTTTTGTGTGTGTGTTATCAGGCATTAAAGGACCCTTGTGGGCCCAATGGAATTGCTGTAGCACAGGTTCACTGACCTGGGGTAGTTTAAACAGAAAGAGCAAACAAATTGTCAGTGCAGGGCTGGCCCAAATTCTGCTCTCTCTTGCCTTGTTGCAGGACTGTGATTGGGAGCGTCAGAGCCACGTGCCAGGGTGATGTCTGTGTGAAGAAGGTAATCCAGGAAACATTGTTGGAGAGGGTGAAGATGATCTAAATTACCATGAAAGCCTGGTCTAGTGGAAAGTGTTCCTGTCCATGGCAGGGGTTTGGAATGAGGAGATCTTTAGGGCCCCTTCCAACCCAAACCATTCCATGGTTCTGTGATTCTATGGCTACTGCTGAGGTATTCTCAGTCTAAGTTCCTACTGTGCTTGAAGTTACCTTATTTCTTGTCTCTATTATGACAACAGCTGCTCTTTAACTGCATGTTCTCAACCAGAAGCCACACCTTTTTTTATTTCTTCCCCCTAATTTTAGGTATATTTTTCTCTTTAGTTTTCCTCTCACTGCTTTTTGAACGTCCCTCAGCCCCGAGCACACTCATGCCCATCACAAACCACATGTCCTCAGGCAGGGCTGGGGCTGGAACACAGGCCTTGGTGTTTGTCCTTCTTTGTTCGGTAACTCTGTGACCTTGGAGGTATCCATGGTTAATTTGCTAAGAGAACAGCAACTTAGCAAACTTTGGAAACTTAGTTCCGTTATCTGTGAAGAGAAAGGGAGCTGCTGATGGCCTTCCTCTCCTCTTCAGTATTTAAGGCAAGTACCCACACTTTGGTTTAGTTTCACAGTTGCTCTCGAGGTGTTAGAGTAGAAAATGGACATCTAAACATGCCTTTGTTCCCTCGGGTAACCAAGTGACATCCCAGCTGCACCAGAAATGAGGATATTGAGGACAAAATATTGAGCTGTACTTAATCTGGGCACTAAAATATAGGAGCAGGTCAGTGCTGAACAAGAAGTTGTTGAGTTTTTTCTCAAAGAAGGGGAGGTAGTTTTGACACGAGTGTGTGACATGGAAGTAGAACTGAAAACTTCTCTGTTTTCTTCACTTATTAACAACGTTTCTTTTGAAAAGATCCTCCTAACAGTGACTGTGTCATTTCAGCTCTGAGCTCACCAGCAAAGCTGTAATTAAGCCTCTTTTTACTTTCCACCTGTCCAAGTCAAAAATAAATGATGTCTTTTGGAATTTGCTTTTCCACGTGGGCAAGTAAGAGTTTTTCATGGGCCTTGTCAGTGCCATGGCCCTGAGGGTGTCCCCTTTCCTTGGGCTTTGCCCATTTGGGGTCAGGCTCAGCCTTGGGACAGGTCCAGCATGACCATTCCTGCTTCACCCTGTGCTTCCCCATGGACTCCTTGGGCCATCTGGGTTCCCAGCTGAGCCTGTCACTGTCACCAAGGTGTCTCTCCTTGCTTTGCTCAGGTGTTGGGCTGTACTTGTGACAGCCAGGCCACCCTGGTGTCCCCAGCTCTTCCACCCAGCCCCCCTTGCTGCCATGCTCAGCCCCCAGCTTCCCTTCCCTGCTGGACCAGTGTCCAACTCTGCCCTTTCCTGAGAGCAAGCCCTGATCTTGCCATGGTGAGCAGGAATCCTGCACTGATTCCCTTGGCTTCTTTGTGATGCTTTCAAAATTTAGAGCCAGGCACTGTGTGGGCAAAGATGCTGTCATTCCACTGAAGCAGCCTGGCTTTGGTCCTCTGCAGCTCCAATAAATAAAGTGAATAGCAAAGCTGTACATGCAGGTCTGAAATTTCTGCACTGAACTCTGCATTTAGACAGGAAATGCAACATGTGCTGGCAGAAGTGGGAATACCAGGTCTGTGCATGTTCCTGAAGCAGCAAACAGAGAATCATATAAGAAATAACACGGGGTTATATGCACGGGGAAAGAGGAAATCAGTAAAACCAAAATGTTTGTGTATGCATCCAATTGTGTTGTTCATTTCCCACCGAGGAAAGTGGCTGTTTAAGGGCAGGGTTCGTGCTCAGAGAGGGAATCTTCCATGTAAAAGAGGTTAATGGGGAAAGGCTGCGGTTTGGAAAGTGCGGTAACGAGAGAAATCACAAGAGGGGGGTGTTGTACAGCACTCCGGCGTCTGCAATTCCCACAGCACTGACCCCGTGCCATAATCCGAGTTTGTTTTACCAGAGGAAGATACAAAAGTCACCGCCTGCATCTCTTTTGACAGCAGTAACATTTTGCTCCATGTGAGACAAGGATTTGTCATGTCAGGATCAATAAGCAGGAGAATTGCCATCTCCACCTCTGTAGCTGTGTTGAAACCAAGTGTGAAATGACAGTGAGAGAGGTTTGACAGGTTAAAAAAAGAGAACACAAAACAGAGGTCTGTGAAGGATGAGTCAATCATGGCAATATTTATTTCATTTCTTGGTCTTGCCTCTTTTTTCATCCTATAGGTGAAATCATGTGAGTCTTTGATCACTGACTGATTTCCCTTTCCCGTGTCTACTGTGAGTGGCAGGAAGAAGTCATGACTCAGCAGGAGGAAAAGGTGTGTCCATAACCTCATTCTACTTCTAATAAAGTGCTTTTACGCTTTTCAGGAAGAGTTTCCTTCTGTCTGCTACCCTGCCAAGACTCCTTTTCCTTCTCCCTGTCTCCTAAGAGCACAGTGCCCTTCAGTAGTGTTGGAATAAACAATGCAAAGAGCAGAGAAAAGCTCTTTCTGTTGAACCCGGGTCTGCTGTGTGCTTAGAAACCCAGTGAAAATGCACTTAAGAGCAGAGATGCTGCTTCAGAGATGATTTCATGGAAGAGGATTGATTGCACTGTGCCTGGCATCTGGCCTGGGAAGCTAATGGGGAATGATTAATTTAAAATGATGCACTGCACTGTGGATAGCTGGAGACAGCTCTCCCCTTCCCAAACCTTTGTTGAGAATGGGGAAAGAAGGAAGAGTCTGGGGGAAGGTGCAAGTGTGGCATCCAGGGAAGCTCAATGTGTGGCTGAAAGCTGATGTTGGCACTGATCTCAGCTGGTGTGCAGGGACCCAGCTCCAGTGGGAGCAGGCCCTGGCACAGCAGGGAGGGGGCTGTGAGAATCAGGCATGTCTGGCTTTCTCATCCATCATTGTTCCCTGCTCTCAGCGTTGCACAAGGAGGGATTTGCACTTGGGCAAGTCCATGTGTTGATCTCCTTGCATGAACTGCTCACCCACACACTCTGACCCATCCCACTGCATTGTGTGAAAGGAGCACACTGGCAGGAAATTCAGGCCTCCTTTCTTGCAGTAACACCCATCCACGGTGCCAGGCTCAGTTTGACCACTTTGGCTGGGTTTGGTTTATAGCTGTCAAGGAGAACAGTTACAGCAAATTAAAAAGTCATGTGATGCTATAAACGAGCTTGCTGAAAGCTGTACAATAGAGACAGACCAAAACTGTAGTGTTTTGAAAAGAAACCAAACCAAACCCAGTAATAATCTGCCTAAAATAATTTAAAATATCAGGTAGCAATTTAAGTCATTAAAATATGATCATCTTTTTAGAATGTCCTCTGCTAGTTGCTGATTTGCTGATGGATTCCCTAAGGTATGAAATATTTGATGAGTAAGTGCCTTAAAAAACTGAAGGTGAGGATGGAAACGTAGTAGAAAAGGGGAGGGTTGAACGGAGTCAGGGAATTACAGACACATCAGCTTACCTTCAATTTCCTGAGAAATCCTGGAACAAATAATCAAACAATTTGTAAGCATGTAAGAGAGGACAAGGAGATTAGGGATAGTCAACATGGATTTGTCAAGAACAAATCATGTCAAATCAGCCTCATTTCCTTCCATGGCTGAGTAACAGGCTTTGGGACAGAGGGAAACCATTCAAGTTGTGAGTCTTGACATTAGTTAGACTTTTGTTGGGAAAGACATAGGCAAGGCAAGGAAATATTGTATAAGTGGAATTATAAGGAGCTGAGTGCAAAGTGTTTCAGAGATTCACCAGGAAGGTGGAAGAGACATTCAGAACTCTGAAAAATGTGAACCTGTGTGTACAGTGAAGTCTTGTAATAAACTCCTAGAGAGGTTTGTCATGGAAAGCTCTCAAGAACAAAAATCACTCAGCTGATCCTGCCTTGTTACACAGGAACAGAATAGAGAAGGTTCTTGAGGTCTTTTTGTACTCTGCTTTTATTAAAATTCCAGCCATATAATCATCTTTGATTGTCACAAGTGGATTTTACACCACAGATTTGTGTGTCCAACAGGAAGCTCAGGCCATATCATTCACAATAATGTCACTGTCAGAGCACTGAAAACAGAATTAGCAAAGCATTTTGTGACTCCAATCTAATTTAGTAAAAGTTACATTACCTGAGTATTAACCAATGTTCCAGTGTAAAGTGATGTACGAAACTATTGCTTTCTTCTCTTATATGACACTGCAGGGGCAAATTCCCACTTCAACAGGATTCCCTCAGGGAGCAGAGAGAAAATAGTTGTCTTGAGAAGTGAAACTCCTGCTTGCTCCACACCACACTGCAGCAGTGCTGGGCCTGTCACTCTCCCTTCACCGTGGCACAGATATTTGAGATAACTAGAAACAGAAACTCCAAAGTGCTGCAGGGAGTTGGGCAACTTGAAACACCATCCTTGCTAAAATTTATTACTGTACATGCATAAACCCATTTTATGCACTTAAGGCCGGTACATCCAGTCCTGGTATTTTATTTGGGACTATTCATGACCTTAAGCTTAGATGTGGGTTTAAGTGTATTGCTGGCTGGGATCTCCTAGTTTTGCCTGGATTTTTTTTTTCTCCCATTCACACTGAATCAATTCCTGATGCCACTAAACAATAATTCAGCTTTGGTTTCCCCAGGGGAGGAATTGAGCTTGTACTTCCTATTTGACACTGAGGCTCAGTTGGCTCATGCAGGGCCAGGGATAGGCAGAGGTATTTTGCTTTTGGGGAGGAAACCCAAGTTTCCACATTCCCTTCTGAGGCAGAAAAGAGCTGCCTGCAGTGCTCAGAATAGTTCAAGAGAATTTTTTTAATGCTTTCAAAAATATCCTCCAAGTGAGCCTTGGCAGTGTCTCCTGCACCACCTGCTACTGATACTCTGGAAATCAGGAGTGGCTGAAGGAGGATGGCTGGAATAAAATTTCCCTGAGAATGTCACCTTTGCACTTGTTTTGATGCTCAGCAAAGCCAAAGAAAAATAACAGGACACTTTTTGCTCTGAATGCTTTTACTCTGTTCTTTCTTTCAAAACTCTGACTGGGGAGGTTTTAACCACAAAGCTTCAGGACAGAGGATGTTTTGTTGATCCTTGGTTCTGGATGTTGGTTCTGCATGCACAGAGTGACCATCCAGCACAGGCAGTGCAGTGCTTCTCCCCAAAACATCAGAGGTCTGGAACACAAGCCTGAGAGGGCAAAGGGCAGCTGGGCAGCTGAACTTTGTGTGTTTTGTTGGCTCAGCGGGCAGGAGGTGGGGCTGAGGGCATGGTTGGATGGACAGCAGCTGTTGGATATTGGTGACACTTAACGTGTGGGCTGGGCACAGGTTTGTCAGATCTTTCATCAAGAGCAAGGTTTCCAGATATCCCATTCAAACCTCAAAACCCCAGTGAGCAATAACTGTGCATGGAAAAGAAGAAATGGTTAAAGACAGCCTAAGTCAAGAGGTAGAGAGCTCAGACCTCTTCTGTCATTACAGCTGGGAATACAGGTTTGGATCCAATTTGCTCTGTGCATCATTTCCACATTTTCAGGTAGTGATATCCTGTGTAAGTACTGAAAATCAGGGATGGCACAAGGGGAGCTTTTCTTGTGCCTGTGTGATCACAGAACCACTGAGTGGCCTGGGTTGGAGGCAACCTTAAAGCCCATCCAGTTCCAAACCCCTGCCTTGGGCAGGGACACCTTCCACTCTCCCAGGTTGCTCCAAGGCCCATCCAACTTGGCATTGGACACTTCCAGGGATGGGGCAGCCACAGCTTCTCTGGGCAACCTGTGCCCGGGCCTCCCCATGCTCACAGGCAAGATTTTTTTCCTAATATCCAATCTAAACCTACTTTCTGCCAGTCTGAAGCCCTGCTTACACTACATGACAACAGCCAGTCTGGCTTAGGCCATATATTGACTATTATTTGGCCCAAAGATGTGTGATTTTGCAGTGAGATCAGGAATTGCAATTTCCTGGTGCGTGAGGGGTGTCCAAGTGTCTGCACCAGAACTGGCTGGGCACTCCAGCACTATGGATGAGTGTTGGATGTTGCAGACACCAGCCCCAGCCCCAGAGAACTCCCAAATCCTGTGTCTGCAGGCTCACAGCCCAGCTGAGCTCTCTCCAGCCCCTGCACTGAAGGATCCTTGATTATTGCCTAATTTGAGCCCGGGGACTCAGCCATAACGAGTGGGTGATTGAATGAATCATGCCTCGCTTTCTCTTCCCCAACACAGCAATTCACCCACATTTGTTCATTACTCAGACTTGTTTGCCAAATAATTTATGCACATAATTTCGGGTCGGTAATTCATTCACATGCAGCCTGGGCGAGTGTTTAGCAATTGAAATGAGAAAGTCAAGATGTTTTGTTTGGGCTCACAAGTTTTTGTTTCTTGATTAAACTCTCAAAACCGTGTTGCAGGGGTGACTGCTCGTGTCAGCAAATTCAGAATGTCATTTCTGCATTTACCTTCTAATGCACACATACATTCATGATGTCTTCACTTGCTAGTAAACATGTTGATTGCAAAGCCTGTGAAAGGAGAACACAAAAGGAGCCTAAATTAAGCTAATTATTTAAAACAATAAAACATATGGGAAACTAACCTGTGGTGTGATCTTTTAATTCTGCGCAAAAGAAAAAAGGCTACACTGAAATCTGGCCAAAAGTAAAGTGATAAAATGAGTACTGGATGCTTTCCAGCATCCTCTGAAACATTCAGGGTAGAAAATGTCAAACTGCTTGAATTTGAATCTTTTAAAGAGAAAAAATGTCAGAAGTGCAACCAAAAAAAAAATCTCCTGTATGTGGTGATGCTTTCCAGAGGAATGGAGAGTGGTGAATGTGGCATCAGATTTTAACACTGTTGTGTCATGATGGAAATCCATAACTCATAAATCCTTCTTAGGTTCCCCAGTTCTGGTTCCTTTATGGATGCAGAGGGGGTATATATACATATGTACATACAGGGGGTGCAAAAAGGCTGTAGATGAAGTGGAATTAGGAATGACAACCGTTTGTGTGTGTTCAAGAGAACCAGAGGGAAGCATCAACTGATGGTTTCCAACTATCTGCAAGTATTTGGCTCGGGAAGTTCCCAAGAGGAAAATTATTGGAGGCTGAGGAATCATCAGAGTATCAGAGGAAACATCACTTTATGCTCATCCTGCTCCTGTACTTTTCCTGGATGTTCACTTTGGCAAGTGCTGGAGACAAGACAAAAAGCAAGTGTGGGTTGGATGAGTGTGGATCAGTGTGGTTGTGGAGCTGGGAGAGGCAGGAGGTGCCCTGGAAACCACAGCCTGGCAGCTCTGCTTTCTCTAGCAAGCAAATTGGCAATATCATCTGGGATACTTGGATATATTGGAGACTGGGGAAGATCAGTCACTGCAGAAAGATTTTTAGCGGTTTTATTGCAATGATTTTTAAAAGGAAATTATCATGGTGTAAGATGGAAACCCTGTCAGGGATTTCTAATTGGTTAAAGAAAGGAAAGAAAATACAGCAATGGTCATTTTTCACTACAGAGAGGTCATCAAGCAGGATCCCCTAAAGGATAAACTCTCCAGGAACTGACCAGAAAAGAAGGGATTCTGAGGTGGCACAGCTTGCTGGTATCACACAATTACGTGGGATGGTTTAACCTAAAGATTTGTGTCAAGGAAAGAGAATGGGTCCCAGCTCCTGGTGACTGTGGGGTAAACTCCAGAGAAATTCTGTGTTGGTAAGTCCCAAATAATAAACATGGGAAAGAGTAATTAACTCTATATATGCAATCATAGACTGTGAGGGGTATTACCTGCTCAGGAAGGAAATCTGGGTGGCAGTATTGATAACTCCATGGAGACAAGAATTCAATTCCCTGCAAACTGCAAGAAGGTGAATAAAACACTGGGATCACATGTTCCAACCTCCCATGTATTTGTGCAAGAAAATGTGATGTCAAGAACCAAGGAGAGATAGGACAGGTCACCGGTCCCGTTTCGGAGCGGTCAGCAGTGACCAGGAGGTGTCTTGGCCTTCAGAGGAGCAATGTGTCAGCTGTGAGCACTTTTGGAACAAGCGTTTGTCTTGGCTGTCTCGTTTTTCCTGGATGCCGTGCGGAGCGGAGGCCGTGTCCAAGCAGCCTGGTGCAGATGGCAGCTGCGACAGAGTTAGGTCTTCATTCAAAATGGGAGATGACAGGGAGCTGCTGCCAGCCCCGATCCATCTTCCCCATCACCTTTGCTGGGAGAGAGATCAGCTTCACACCCAGCCCAAGGCTTGGCAGCTCGGCTTGATTCCTTCAGTGGCTCCCAAGCAGCTCCGTCCAAATCCCCACGGCCGTGGGAGTGCTCAGCTCCAAACCAGAGCTCGGCTCCTCGCTGGGAGCCCTCCAGGTGGAGCTGGGTGCTGTGGAAATTCCCAGCCCTGTGGAGGTCAGCAGTCACTGATATCAGGTTGTACATGAATTTAAAGGCTCAGAGCTCTGCTCTCAACCCCTGCAGACAAAACCCTCCGCGTTGGGCCTTGCAGCTGCTGCTGGCTGCAGAAGGTTGCCCATCTGTGCAGAGGGAGAAGCCATCAGCACTGACTCACTGCTCCACCACCTCCTACTTTTGGCAGAAAGCGGCACAAGCAGACTCAGAGGACCCTGGCAGAACAGAGCACTTGCAGTGAGGGGTCGGGGTTGATGCTGAAGGGATGTGACATCAAACCATGCTCAGAGCAGCCATTCCCAGGCAAGTGAGTGGCAGGCATAACCCTGCATACAGTCTTATAAGCAACAAAAATTTTGAACTGGTCCAGCAATTCGCAAATTGCCCCATTCTCCACCAAAAATGTCGTGGTTTTAAAATAAGTTATGAAAAAAATTATGAAAGAAGGGTTTATGGTTGCGAATAAGAATTGTGGGAGAAATAATTTAAAGTAAGAACAAGGTTTAGTTTAAAATTATAAGGCAAATTTATTAATAGGGTTAGGAAAGGATAATACCTAAACTCAGGGACCCACTGCATGGACTCACTGTACCCTCAGTGAGCAGATCTGCTGGAGGGCAGGAAAGCTCTGAGAGGGACCTGCACAGGCTGGATCCATGGGTCAAGACCAACAGTGTAAGGGTCAACAAGGCCAAGGGCTGGGCCCTGCACTTGGGTCACAACAACCCCCTGCAGCTCCAGGCTGGGGCAGAGTGGCTGGAAAGCTGCCCAGTGGAAAAGCACCAGCGTTGACAGTGGCTGAACATGAGCTGAGGGGTGCCCAGGTGGGCAGGAGGCCAATGGCACCTGACCTGGACCAGGAATAGTGTGGCAGCAGGAGCAGGGCAGTGATTGTCCCCCTGAGCTGGGCACTGCTGAGGCCACACCTTGAGTGCTGTGCCCAGTTCTGGGCCCCTCAGTACAAGAAGGACATTGAAGGGCTGGAGCGTGTCCAGAGAAGAGAACAGAGCTGGAGAAGGGTCTGGAGCACCAGGAGATGCTGAGGGAGCTGGGAAAGGGGCTCAGCCTCGAGAAAAGGAGGCTCAGGAGGGACTTTCTGGCTCTGCACAACTCCCAGACAGGAGGGGACAGCCAGGTGTGGGTTGGGCTGTGCTCCCAAGGAACAGGGACAGGACAAGGGGAAACGGCCTCAAGCTGCATCAGAGGAGCTTCAGGATGGACATCAGGAGGAATTTCTTCACAGAAGGGTTGTCAGGCATCGGAAGGGGCTGCCCAGGGAGGTGGTGGAGTCCCCATCCCTGGAAGTGTTCAAGAATTGAGAGGACGTGGCACTCAGGGCTCTGGTCTGGTTGACAAGGTGGGATTGGTCAAAGGCTGGACTCAAGGGTCTTGTAGGTCTTTTCCACCCTTAAGGTTTCTGTGATGTTGTGATTCTGTGGAAGCAGGTCTCAATCAGCAGGAGTGAATTTTCACATCAGTTTGGCTGACCAAACACAATGTCTACAAGCACCAACCCCTAGAGCTGGACTAGACACCCTTGGCTCCCTTTACATGCTCTGAAAGACACTTTTTAACCCTGCAGTCTGTGCTCATCCTACAGTCACTGAGTGAAGCAGTTCGGATGGTCTTGCCCTAGAAATGCATATTTTTAATAAAGAACCTGAGTAACCAGCTCAGATCATGGAAATAGAAAATCATTAAAGTTGAAAAAGACTTCTAAGGTCATCAAGTCCAACAATTAATGTAGCACTGCCAAGGATGAATTTAGGATACCTCTTAAAGATTTGGGAGAAGAACCTCACCCTCCAGATGCAGGGACTCATCTCCAGAGTTTACAGTTTTAAGGAACCTGAAAAAAAAAACCATCCTTGAAGCAGAAAATCCCTACCCACACATGCAACAAAAGCGTCCCTGCTCCAAAATCCTAATTCTTCTCTCCAGCCAAGAACCCTGGTCCTTAAAGAGACGGGGATCCCGTGCGGGTAGCGGGGTAGAGCCAGGACGCTTCTCTTGCAGAAGAGGAGAGGTTTTAACATCCTCACAGCACAAGGTTCCCGTTTTCCCAAAGCTGTGGTGCAGGCACACTCTTGTGGTTGCACAGAGCCAGTGCAGGCTGCTCCAGGCAGCCCCCGCAGCAGCCCGGGGGGTTTGCGGCTCCTCCTGCCCCTCCGAGACGGCAGCAGCTCCTCCTTTCCAGCCACTGCATCCACAATGATCCAGGATATCGTGGCAGCCCCCGGGATGCTGTAAGAGCCTGCCTGAGTGCTCTTATCGAGCTCTGGCTCAGAGCAGGGTGTGTGCCCCGAGGCGGTGAATAATTCAGCACTGCGGATATTAACGCTCTGCCGCGGGAATGAGCCTGGTTCTGGGAAAAGGGAGTGGGGGCTTGGGGTCCTCACTCCACTAAGAGTCATGGGATTCATGTCACCCCACACAGGGCATCCTGTATTACTTTATTTATCCTGGGAGCAGGCTTTTATTTATCCTGGGAACTGCCTCCTCATCCAGCCTGGGTGAGAAGCTTTGGATGCTCTCCCATCTCACACGCTGCAGCCTTGGAAGCTGGCTGGGGGTGCTGGATCTCCTCTGCCTCTGCTGTTTGGGGTATTGCTGAAGGAGCAGCAAAACCTTCCTTGCTGGCAGCCTGAGTGAAGCCCATCAGCCCTGCTTGTACCTGAGTGAGGAAAAAGCTGTTGGCAACTGGCTGTGAAAATCAGAAAGTCACAAACTGGTGCTGGAAGTGGATTTTTTTTTCCTTTGCTGTCAGGACATGCAGGTCCCATCCAGGGGACTCCACACTGTGCATTGTCTGAAGTCCTGGGGTCCACCAGAGGCACAGAGACACCTCATTGAGTTCTTTGTAGTCTGAGCAAAATCTCCTTTTCCCCTATTTTTGGGAGTGCCCAAAGTCAGGAGGACTCCCCTTGATTTCTTCCCTCCTTCTCACCTGCTTGCAGCATCTCCCTGCCCTCTGGAAAACACAGAGGCTGTGGCCCTGCTGTACCAACTCCATGGGCTGTGCTGTTCATCCAGGCTCTCTGCTTCCCCAAAATCATCTCGGTGTAGCTCTGACCTGTGGGGTTTCAGAGCAGCCCTGAAGGACAGAGATCCCTGTGTAAGGACAGAGATCCCTGAGAAAAGCTGTCTCATGCTGCCAGTGTGAGCTACAGATGCACATGAAGAGAGATGGATGGATGGGAAATAGCTGGGACTGAAGTGGAATTACAAATGCCAGCATCAGTTGTCTACTTTGGATGCATTCAAACAGATCCTTCAGCAGCAGGTTGTTCTCTGAGGGATCCTGGGGTTGTTCCCCTGCATGAATCACCTTGTTCCCATTCTGCCCTAACACTGGAGAGATCATTTGAGAAAGCTGCATTTAAAAACCACCTCCAAAAAATAAACTGCCCAAATCCAGCCCTGAGCTGCTTGGTGGGGCTGCAGGACAATATCACAGGGAAGTGGTTTGAACACACACAGGATCGCTCCCAGAGACCCCAGATCCCTTAATTACAGAATCTTGGAATGATTTGGGTCAAAAAGGACGTTAAAACCCATCCCATTCCACCCCCTGCCATGGCCAGGGACACCTTCCACTATCCCAGGTTGCTCCAAGCCCCGTCCAACCTGGCCTTGGACACTTCCAGGGATCCAGGGACAGCCACAGCTTCTCTGGGCACCCTGTGCCAGGGCCTCCCCACCCTCACAGGGAACAATTCCTTTCCAATATCCCATCTAACCCTGCCCTCTGGCAGTGGAAGCCATTCCCTATGTCCTGTCACTCCAGACCCTTGTCCCCAGTCCCTCTCCAGTTCTCCTGGAGCCCTTTAGGCCCTGGAAGGGGCTCTGAGGTCTCCCCTGAGCCTTTTCTGAACACCCCCAGGTCTCCCAGCCTGTCCCTGGAGCAGAGGGGCTCCAGACCTCGGAGACTCTTTGTGGCCTCCTCTGGACTCACTCCAGCATCTCCACATCCTTCTTAAGCTGGGGCCCTCAGACCTGAACCCAGCAGTGCAGGTGAGTTTCTAAATATTAAATTTTTTTTATTTTCTTGCTGATGGGAAACATGGCATATTTGCATTTTTGAGCCTGAATAGTTTTAATTCAGTTTTTTATTGCACAAGCTCAAGAGGAACATTTACTTTGTTTTCACTGATTAGTTATACAATTATTCCTTTCACATACCACATGAACCATGAACCATAATATTGTATTCTTTGCTAATACATTTTGGCTGAGGTATTTACATGAAAACACAATACATAAATGTAATGAATTTTTCAAATGAACACATTGGTAATATAAAGTAATCTTTTTTTTCTTTTTTTTTTTTTCTGTACACCAAAAATTCATTAAACTTTTCTCAATTAGCAAACTGACTTTTCTAAATAAGCTGCTGATTGAGCACGAGCCAGTCACACACACCAGTTGGGTTTGATAACTTTGGATGGTGCCTGTCACCAGGGAGGGAGAGATTATCTCTGCCAGCCCAGGGCAGGCATCTTCTGCTGGATCTGACACCTCTTGAAGGGGGTTCCACTTCCAGCTGCCCACCAGTGAGGAGTCAGGGATTGCTGATGCCTAAATGAGAATAATCTTCTGTCTAGGAGGTGAAATGAAGTCCTGGGCTGAGTGCAGCCTTCAGGCCTGTATCAGCATCCGTGCTGTGGCCAGCCAGGTCAGGGACAGGGGGAAGCTGGGAACGAGGGAGGACAAAACCTGGTTACTTTTCAGCTGGATGAAGGCACAGATGTGGCTGGTGACGTCCCTGCAGAGCTACAAGTGCTATGGAAGTGTTCCAGGCCAGGTTGGATGGGGCTTGGAACATCCTGGTCTATGGAAGGTGTCCCTGCCCATGGCAGGGGGTGGGACTGGATGGGCTTTAAGGTCCCTTCCAGCCCAAACCATCCTGTGCCTCTGTGATTATGTTCAATATGACACAAACTCTTACAGCCTGGAGAAGTAAAGTCATCCTTCTTCTGAAGTCAGCACTGTACTCTTTTATTTATTTTTTATTTAATTAGTATTTTTTTTTCTTCCCATAGTGTCCAGAGGTAGTAACTCCTTCTGTGGACTCCTTTAAATATTCTCTGCAGAAAGCAGTGGATGATGCTGAAATCTCGGTCTCGCTGAAGTTAGTGGGGAGCTTGCTCCTGGCTTTGTTGGGGGGATTTGGCTCTGGCCGAGTCTTTTGGTATGAAGTGGAATAAATCCATGAGGAGTGGAGTGTCTCAGCACAATGAACACCTCCCAGTGCCTGTCACACAGATCACACTGTCATATCATGTGCCTGACCTAATTTGCTTTAATAAGCTCATCTGTGTGCAGGGGAAGATAAGCAAAACCACTCTTGTGACATGAAAATCCATCCTGTCTATCAACACGTGTGTGCTGCTGGCGGCAGGGCTGATCCTGGGCTGATAAGGGCTGGGTTTCCCTCTCATGGAAGCAAAACTTCCACTGGCATCCAGTGAGGCTCACACTGGGAGGCCGTGGAAGAAAGTGTCCACAGAAGCTGTGGATGCTCCATCCCTGGAATTGTTCCAGGCCAGGCTGGGCAGGGCTTGGAGCAACCTGGGACAGTGGAAGGTGTCCCTGCCCATGGCAGGGCGTGGAACTGGATGGCCTTCAAGGTTCCTTCCAACCAAACCACTCTGGGATTCTGTGAGTTGACCTCGTCAGAGGAGTGGGAAGCACAAGCAGTCAGCTTTGGGGCCTGGGCATGGACAAAGAGCAAGGAGTGGGATCAGTGGGATTGAAAAATTTGTCAGGTTGTTTTCCATGTTGGGATACACAGGGCTCAAGAGGGGCTTGTGTCCATTTTCCCCTGGATGAGCCATGGATATTTCTCCTTGGAAACTTTGTTTTCATGGTAAAACTCCGCAGGGCCACCATGGCGGCTCCCAGGGTTTCTGCTCCCATGGGACAAACCAGGCTCTTGCTCCTGCTGAGCACCTTTGTGCTTGTGTTTCCCACCAGGCTGCAGCTGAGCACAGGCAGCCCCATCTCCAGCACCTCTGCCTCTGGCTGGGCAGGATCAGAGAATCACAGAACATCCTGGGTTGGAACAGACCCACAAGGATCATCGAGTCCAACTCCTGGCCTTGCACAGCCCCAAGAATCCCACCCTGTTCCTGAGAGCATTGTCCAAATCCTCCTTGAACTCTGGCTGACTTGGTGCCTGAACCACTTCCCCGGAGAGCCTGGATCTCCCATCCTACCCAAAGAGTCGATGTTCCCTCGGAAAATCCCAGCCTTTCTTGGGAAAGCTTCCCCCACGAACTGTGCTGGATATGTCAGGGTGGGTGTTATGGCTCTCACTGTCAGAGGCATCCCTGAGACACCCCCTCCGAGTTCAAAGCCTTTCAGCAGTGCAGGAAAGCGGGTTTGGCTCCCGGAGCAGCTCCCGCACGCCACGAGGGACATGACAAAGCTCATTACCCAGGTCATGTTCTGGGGTGCAGCTGAAAAATTCCTTTGTGGGAGAAAATCCTGCTGCTGTGGAATGCCCTTGACCAGCCCTAAACCTGCTTTTCCTGGGCTAGGAAGAGATGGGAGCACGGACAGGCCTGGCTGAGCAGCAGCAGGGAGGTGAGCAGGACCCTTGTTGTGAGCATGAGCACAGAACCAGGATGCATCTTGTGGTGCCCTCCCTCTTTCTTTTGTTTTGTTTTTTTTTTTTTTTTTTTTTTTTTTTTTTTTCCAGGGGGTTTTGGTTCTTTTTTTTTTTTTCTTTCCTTTTTTTTTTTTTTTTTTTTTTTTTTTTTTTTTTTTTTTTTTTTTTTTTTTTGCTTTGCCAGTGGATTTGGGTCACTATTTTTATCTGCTTCCCTCTTTATTTATTTATTTGTTTATTTGTTCTCTTTTTTACTTTTTTTTGTTTGTTTGTTTGTTTTGTTGGTTTGTTTTTTTTTTTGAAGCAGAGAGAAGACTGGAAAAGAAATAAATAAAGCTAACAGCGTGGAGGACGGAGATTTGCTTTTCATGTGCTCCCTGTTTTGGAGACACAGGGATTTTCCAAGTGTTACTTTGATTGATTCAGCCTTGAGGATGAGAGGTGGAAAAAACCCATCATTTCAGCCACTGGGAAAACATGATGGGAGGGTTCTGCATGAGCTTCATCCCACTCTGATCTTGACTTACCTCTGTTTATTTTCTCCACCTGAGGAGCAGCAGGATAACCCGGTGTTATCAGGGTCTCAGGGCCTGATCCTGGCTCTGTTGGGACCACTGGATAAGTGCCCATTCACAGGACAATGTTTCTCTGGCCTGCAGAGCTTCATGGCTTGTCCTGACCCCAACTTTCTAAAGGTCTGAGGCTGCTGCTATGAAAATCCTGCTCTGTGAGTAAAAGCAAAGAGCTTTCCTCTGGAGCAGGGGACAAGAGGAGCAGCAGCTTCTAGGTAGAAAAGACATGGAGACATAAATGAGGTCTCTGCCAGCCTCTGATTGAAGGAGCAGCTTGCAGGGTGTTGTCCATGGAAAAGCTGAGTTCTTCAGCCACCTGGCAACAGCAGCTGTGACCTACAAGCTGCTTCTGCATCCAAAGCCATGTTTGGGAGGGAGGATCAGGTTTGTTCATGCCAAACCAGTTTGGGCCCTGTGCAGCAAAACCCCAAAGCAAGAACTGGAAGTTAAGCACAGCTTTAAGTGCTTTGCTGAGCGGGGCTGGAATATCCCCCCTCACCTACAGGTTTTGATGAGTCAGGACCTCGTTTTCTCACCCAGCTATGGTGGAAGGTAGTGTGGAAGACAGCCTGGTCCATTTTTGGTGTCAGTGTGCTGAAGCAGCTCTGAAGATCAATTTAACCCTTTGTGTTTGACCAGTGAGGTGAGTGAGACGTGCCAGGAGAACCCACAAAAGTTGGTCTGATACTGGGAGTCAGACACCAACGTCCCTTCAGGATCAGCGGCGCCTTTGTTTGCCATTCCTGATGTTCATATCTGGTCCTGTGGGACATTTGGGTTCCTGCTCTTTCTGGTTAATCACAGCCTTTGTGCAGTCTCCCCTTTGCTGGGGGGGAAAAGGCTAATGCAGCCCTCACTGTGCCACGGCTGCTGGCTGGGAATTGTCAATAGGTCATAAATAAATCTACCACAGCACAGGAAAGACAATGAGATTATACATCCTCCTACTACTGCCAATTACAGTAAGAGCAACAATTATAAGGTAGCACTCCTACAGCTACCCCGGGGAGAAAATGAGAGGAAAGTGTTCCATTAGCCTAATGAAGAGAGAGTGGTGGAGCTACAGTCAAATTTTCTCACTATTAGCCCTGACTGTGTGCCACTAACACACGAGGGAAGCAGGAGTCATAGGGTAACAATTAAAGTTGCTGGCAATTAACCCCTGCCACGTGCATGCCTCTAATCTGATGAGAAAATTAAAAAGAGGCACGGTTACATTTTCTCACCGTTAGTGCCCAGAATGCACAAAGTGGCATTTGCAGGTGACAATGAAGGTTTGTCACCACCCAGGCCTGGGAAGTGCCGCGGGTGCTGCAGATTTGGTGTTAAAATGCTCTTGGGAGCGCCGGGGTGAGGAGAAGCCGTGTGGAGATGGCTTAAACCCCCTCTATTTAACACAGGGGAAAGAGTCACTGCTGCATTTCCTCATTAGCCCGAGGAAAGGATGGATTCGCCGTGGGGAATTCTCTGGTGTCCAGCCCCTGCCATATCCCCAGAGGAGAAAAAAGAAGAAAGATCAACTTTGGGAGCAGCAATGGGAAATACAGGTAATACCTTGCTGCATTGATATTGGCAAAAGGATGACCTGAGCCCTGGCTGACAACACCCACTGGCCACATCAAGAGCGGTTTCATTTCTCGTGGGGTGATTTGGTCATCACAGTCCAATATTTACCAAGGTTTCCTGAAATATTGCTGCTTCCAGGACTTTGTAAGAGAAGAGAAAGGATATCTTGAAAACCTTCCCAGAACAAGCATTAGGTATTCTGATGTTTAATGGTCACTCCTGAGGTGTGTTGCAAAGCCACAGATTGATTTTCAGATCAAAAGTTCCGGAGTAAGATTCCAAACCCACGCTAGCGTGGACCCAAGGTTGCTTTTCACATTTCTCATTTCTGCTGTTGCCTCTGTATCAAGTTAATAGCAGCTTGAGGATCTCAGTGGGGAGCCAGATTGGCATCTGGCTGGGGGATTTGGCCTGGGATGGGAATTGGCTTTATTTCCACACCCCATAAAATGTGAGAAGAGAAAAATCTGCTTTTGGACCTCACACAGACTCGTGGTGTTGGAGCATCTCAACGCCGCTCGGGCTGTAACAGAATTATCCTCAAAAAAAACCCTCTGCAGAGGGTGTCAGGACCTTCTTGGGATCACTTCCAGATCCTTCCCCTCAGGGAAACAACACCCACCCCTTTACCAAGGAGCTCCTGGCCAGGCAGTTTTGGTCTGGAAGCCACACCCTGGAGCAGGGGCAGGAGCAGGAGCAGGAGCAGGAGCAGGAGCAGGAGCAGGAGCAGGAGCAGGAGCAGGAGCAGGAATTAGCCCACGGTGCTGACAGACCTATGGGCTCCTCTGCCTGCAGCTGCCCCTGTTCAGGCTGTGCAGCCCCACATCCCAGGAGGGTTTGTCACACCTTCCCAGCATCGATTTTTGAGCTGGGAGGGTCTGCTGGACCATCCCATCTCTGCCGTGGGAGGGGTTGTAAAGGCAGAAAAGGAGCTCCTTGTGCTTGAGCTGGGCATGGTTCCCCAGCAGTCCTGGATCCCTGGAGTCTCCCTGTGAGACCCTGGGCACAGGCTGGGGTTGCATCTGCAGCTCCAGCCCCTTCCTCTGTGGGGCTGAGATGCCCACCCTGAGGTGGCTCCTGCCCTGCCATGCTGGGGAGCAGCCATGGATTAAGCTGTGCTAATTCCCTTGCACAGCTTTAGGTCATCCTCCCTCCAGCTGCACTGGGCCACGCTTTTCCTAACTGGCTGCTCAGCAGAAGGGCAAAAAGCAGTTTTTGCCATGCCTACAAACACAAAAAGGATCTCCATCCCTGTCCTTCCCTTGCTTTCCCACTGTGAGCTCTCTGCCTTCCGATGTGTCCATCACTGCCACAGATTTACTTTATTTTTGGTAACTCGTTCCTGAGTCTCAAAGAGAACCTGGCATCCATTTATTTGTGTGACATTGGGAATGAGAAGCAGGGTGGGAGTCTCGAAGCCAGCAGAGAGGTTTAGAAGCACAAAAGAATGATGGCTAAATCCTAATTACCTGCTCAGAGAGGGTGTCCCGGCACAGCCCCTGGATGATTTGTTGCCGGAGTGATGCTGTGGGAGGAAGATGATGGCTCTGAGACCACATTGGACTCTCCAGAGAATCCTTTCCATGAGTTAGAGGTGGTGAGGCTGAAAACTTCAGTGCTCTGAGTGATTTGTGTAGTAATTTCAGAGCTGACACGCACTACGTGGCAAATCTGAATTCCACTTTTAGCCCCGTTACGAGATAAGGAACAGTGATTATTATAATTACCATGTGGTTACTTTATTGGTTAAATTAACATTTCGTTGTTGGGGTTGCTGTGCAATATACAATATTATTTTACCTACTGTGCCTTCAAAGTCATCTTGTCACAGCAACAGCATGGCAGCATGGAAAAAGCCTTTTAACAAGTAGGTAAATACATGCCTTTGGGGGAGGCAGAACGATAATTATGTCAGCTTCAATACACTTGACAGTGGGGAAAAAAAAAAAGCTAGAAATAAGTTGAAACAAAAATGAGAGAAAATATTGAATGCTTGAAATAAGGCCAGTGGAATTAAAAAAGTGCAAAGGATTTCATATAGTGGCCTTGCTCTTTGGATCAGGTGTCAGTAGTCCAACTACTCAGAGAACTGGGTTGCTTTAGGTTTACAAGGGCGTGTAAAGGGATCCTACAGCCCTTCCCTGGGGATAAAGGAAGATTTATCGCTAATCCCACCCGGAACTGAACAGGTATGGAATCACAGAATGCTTTGGGTTGGAAGGAACTTCAAAGACCATCCAGTTCCAATCCCTGCCATGGGCAGGGACAATTTCCACTGTCCCAGGTTGCTCCAAGCCCCATCCAACCTGGCCTGGGACACTGCCAGGGATGGGGCAGCCACAGTTTCTGTGGGCAACCTGTGCCAGAGACTCCCCACCCTCACAGGGAAGAATTTCTTTGTATATCTGACCTAAATTTCCTCTTTTTCAGTTTTAACCCATTTCTCCTTGTCATATCACTACAGTTCCTGGTAAGGGTCTCTCTCCAGTGGGCTCATTTTGTTCTATGCATGGTCCTGAATAAAAGAAAAGTGAGGGACACCTTTCCTCTCCATCCTTTCTTAGTGCATGATGATTCTCCAACTTTTCCTGCAGAATCCAATGTAGCTGGGCAGTGACAGGAGTGGATTTTTGCTTGAGCAAGTTGTTTAGGTGGTGGCTTCATGGAATTTGATGGAAGCGTTGTGCCAGACACAAAGCAAAGATGGTCCTTGGTTTGAGGCTGCAGCATCTCCCAGAACAGGAGGGAAAGAGGGAACACGGGAGGGAAATGACACAAAGGATGTTTTGTGGAAGTTTTGGGTTTTCAGAAGGAAAACAAAGCAACAGCAACCTCTCCTTGTAGGCACGTGAGTCTTGCAGCAGGACCTTTGCTGGCCACGGTGGCCTCGTTGCAACTCAGTCTGGTGCAGCTCTGAAGATCCAATGGACCTTGGTCATCATCCAAGGGCTGGCTGAGTGTGGCATCAACCCCCAGCACGGGCTGGAGCTGTTATGGCTCATTCTTGGCTTGCTGGGAAGGGTCAGAGAGGATGCCCAGTGTTTGCTGCAGGGCTCACCTTGCTGCACTGCCTTGGGATTTACTCTCCTGCTGCTTCTGGAGTGTGGGGCAGGAGAGATTTGTGGCCCATGGAATGCTCCAGTTTGGGATCTACAGGCAAAAGGTCACCCTGAAACAGCTCTTGCCTTTCCAGAGAGAGGTGGCCAAGGGCAGCCAGCACCCAAATCCTACCCTGGGGCCAACACTCTCCTCACTGAGGGTCTCTCGTCCTTCCTTCCACTCTGCCCCCGGATGCCAAGGAGAAGAGAAGGAAACCAGAGAAAAATTGAAAAATTCTTTCTGTGAACAAGCACTCCCCCAGCCCTTGTCTGTGGGCCAGCAGGCAGGAGCAGCAGGAGAGAGTAAAGGGATTTGGGGCTTAGCTTTCCCAAATAATTGACAAGGACAGAGCTGGATTTGAGGTCATTACTGCAAAAAGCATCAACGCCAGCCCTGCTCTCTGCTGTGTGCCCGTCACACGAGAGCCAGGGAGGAGGGTGGCAAAGGGCTTTGTCCCTCTATAGCAGCTGTCCCAAGATTTTTGGGGAGGAGTCCTGGAGATGCTGCACCCCACTGGGACATCTGAGGTGTCCCCAGACACAGGAGCCTCCATGGGACCAGCACTTCCACGAGAGAGAGGAACTTGATCACTGTGATTATTCTTCCAGTTCAAATCATCCACTTGGGCCCCAGCTGGGCATTTTCCCTTTTCTTTCCCCCAGCATTTTATCCTACAGGTACATTGCTGCTTTATTATCTATAAAATAAAGTCCAGGGCACAAATCAGAAGAAAGATGTTTCATGATGTGTTTGTGATTTCCTGCTCGTGTCCATTCCCCCAGCACAGATTCTTCTTCTCCTTCTCCACAGCTCATTGAAAGTCGAAAAGGTTCAGTGGAAATTGCAGCTGCGAACATGGAATTATTCTTTTTACAAACTGATGAGTTTCCCATGAATATGGGGTTACACAACCACACACAATTTAACAATACCCACACACCAGTTTGCATCTGTACAAAGCATTGATTGGACATTTTGAATGAATTATTTGCTGTGTGCTGTGATCTCCATGAAGGAAAGCAGCAGGACTTTTGCATAAAGCACATGGCAAGTCAGGTATATACATAAAATGACATTATTTTTGAAGAGAACTTAATTTAGAATCAGAAAAAAATCCTCCATAATGTCCTTTTTCCTTAAAAAGAGTCCTTGGGGATGAAAGCTTTCTCCTGAGGGTAATCTTCAAAATCTGAGTTTCCTTCCATTAGGCTGGGAGCGGGAAATATGATTTTATTCGTTTTTTTCCCCCACAATAAAATGCTTGTTCCCACTCCTCTCCTCTCCAAGCGGTGCAGCCCATCCCGAGCGGCCGAAGAGGAGACTAATCTACCTCCAACACTCCAATAAATAAAATGTAAATGTTTGTCATAAGAATGCCTCCATTGTCAGCACCATCCCGGGATTTTCCAACCTCTGACTCCCGGCAGTGACCGGCTGAGTAGCAACAGCCGAGTGCTGAAAGAATTTTTCAACAGCAATTTGCTTGTTCCAATTTGCTTTTCAGGGCTGCTGCTCAGGATTGCTGGCCGGGGCTGTAAAAGGATCTCGTCCTATTAATTTGGCCCAGCTTCCCCTCTTGTTCCCGTCAGATTCAGTTTCTCTGGGAGTTCCAGTGAGTAAGTTAATTGAATTGGAAGTGCCACCAGGAGCTGGCCGGCGGATCTACGGTTTCATGTAGGAAAAGCGGCTCCCGCCGGCCGCAGAAACAGATACGGGCACCTGTGGAGGAGGTGAAGAAATGTCTGGAGATGACTTATTCCCGTGGCAATAGCCCCCAGTTGTGCTCTCAGACTGGTCAGACAATGCAAGTCCCTTCATCTGGCACTGGTTGTTCTCCAGCCAGATCCTCGGAGAAGCACGGAGGAGGCTGAGGAGCAGGATCCGTGCGTTAGAGCGAGGATTGGGAGTGCAGTGATTCTGTAGGAATGGGTTGTTGTCGCTTCATTCTGCTTGTTCTCTCTGTGGCTCCAAGCCAAATGTGTGTATTTCAGCAAAGAAAAATGTTATTTTTCCTAATTGCCTGGTCTGCAATCCCAGCTCACCCTCCAGTATCCATAAACACAACCAGCCTGACAATGGTTCTGCTGGCACTCAGTAAGGCTCAGGGGTAAGCGTGGACACACTTTTTCTGCCAGGAAGTATAAAAAAATGGAAACAAAAATCAGTTCATGATTGCTACTGCACTTTTAGTGAGGTTTGGGGGTGAAAGGTGCATAATATTGCATTGCTGAGTCTTGAGAGTGTGAAAATTCTTCTGAAAAGTGGAGGAAACCTTGGAGAAGTCCTGCCAGTGGCAAAGTAATTCCACAGAAATTTGTGAATATAATCCTGAGTCTTTCTAAGCTTTGTTCAGATTGTTGTAGCCACCAGAGGTTTTCCCAGAGCGAGGCACCTCTGCTCACCTGGGCCATCCCAGGGAGCTGCCGTGGCTCGGGATGAGGCTGGATCTGCTCCAGGCTCAGAGGGGACAGGAGCTGCTGTGGCACAGAGCTGAGAATGACCCTAAATGTTTGCAAAGGCCAAGCTGTGATAGCAAAGTCATTCCTAACACTCTCCCATCCCCAAAATTAAGCCAAACTCTGAGGAAATGTCTACCTGGATGAGCAATACATGACAGAATAAAATAACAAAGGATGAGGACCAGGGTGGCTGAATTGAAGGGGCAGAGTGAAGATGTTTGCAGTGCTCACACCATGGAAGGCTGCAGCAAACCAGCCACACCAGTGAATCACAGAATCATAGGAAGGGTTAAAGCTCATCCAGTGCCACCCCCTGCCATGGGCAGGGACACCTTCCACTGTCTCAGGTTGCTCCAAGCCATGTCCAACCTGGCCTTGGACACTTCCAGGGATGGGGAAGCCTCAGCTTCTCTGGGCAACCTGTGCCAGTGCCTCAGCACCCTCAAAGTACGGAATTTCTTCCCAATATCCCATTTAACCCTGAGCTCTTTCAGTTTGAATCCATTCCCTCTTATCCTGTCGCTCCAGGCCCTTTGTAAAATGTGCTCCCCCTCAAAATAAAGTGACCCAGTGACCCTCAGCCAGCACAGAAATAAATGTCAGACGTGGATCCATCCCACCCTGCAGCGCTGGTTTGGTGCCACCACAGGGGGGCAGGAACGGCCTTTGGAGAACACCAGCCCTTCCCAGGAAAACTGGAGCGAGCAAAGTTCTGCCTTTATTAATAAATCCCTGCCCTTTATTGAGATCGGGGGGTTGACCTACTGCACGCTGCATTTAGAGCAGAGCTCCGTGCGGTGGTTTGGGGTATTTGCCCTCTGGAAATACTGCTGAGGGCTGAAAAATAGAAATTAGCCCCATTTCGGAGATGTTGGAGATGCCTTCTGGTTTTGCACAAACCCCGATTTATTAAGCAATTAAGCAATTAAGCATCAGGTTACTGTGATTAATTAGTAAATAGTTTTTAATGTAATCAGCACAGAATATCATCCTATGCTGTGTATTTGACGAAAATTTGTTATTGCCCAATTTTGTGGAAAAACAGACACCAAAACTGAAAAATGGCATTCAGCTGGTTTGCCTTGAGATATTTCCCATCTTATTTACGTACTTATAGATGTGTTTATTGTATAGACATAAACACAGACTCGCACAAATTTCATAAAACAACACCACCCCCTCCTCACTTTTCTTTTTGCTCGAAACAGGAGTGATGCAGTTGAGGCATTTTATGTATCTTGTACAGATACAACTCCATTTTCTAAACAATTGAATGCAAATTAAATTTTCTAAAATTATTTTCTAAATAATTTAATTTATCTAAACCAAGTCATCAATTATCTATCATTGATGAGGCACTGCAGAGATCAGCATGGGGTTTGTGGGTCTTTACTTTGACTGCTTGGAGTCCCCATGTATTTATTATGCAGACAACAATTTGGGCTTATTTTCAAATATAAATTTCTCTCCCTCGCTGGCTCATTGCAGAATTCATATAGTCAATAAAGCAAATACAGCAAATATTTTAAAGCCCTCCCATCCTATTTTTCTTGACTTGTAAGTGGGTAAACTTCCCTTGGAAAGCACATGTAACATTATATTTACTAGAAAGACCCTAAAGCCTTGCGGACTATCACGTTACTCCAGAGTCTGGCATTTCTTAAAAGGGATTTCTTCCTTAAAGCCACTGCACTGTAATGGCTCTTGAGAAGCTGTTACTGTCTCGAGTGCAAATCCTGCTTAGTTTGTGTGTTATTGACCTGATCAAGTGTGATGGGGGCCTTCGATGAGCCTTCGGGGGGATTTTGTGCCTGTGGAATCCCACAAGGAAATTTTCATTGGAAATTAAAATTTCCCGACCCGTGGCCGGTGGGGGGTTGGAACTGGGTGATCTTTAAGGTCTCTTCCAACCCAAACCATTCCAGGATTCTATGATTCTATAAAATGGGAATAAATGAGGAGGGGATACAGCTGGGGTGGGGGGACCCCAGGGCAGGCTCCAGCCCCTTCACAGGGAAGTGCTCACCCTGCAGAGCAGCTTTGTAAAAAGTCCAATTATTTAACATAAGGGAGCAAAAAAAAAAAAAAACAACCAAAAAAACCAACATAGATAAAGGATGGTTTACAGTTTGCCTGTGGAGTGGAGAAATCCCCAAATACAGCCCCAATTCTGCAAGGACTTACGAGCACAGTTATGCTTTAGGAGGTGGATTTTAACAGATTCTATGGACAAGGAATTTGTTTAAGCAACTGCCTGATATCCCAGGATGGGTAAAGCCCTAAAAGTGGAATAAAATAATTTTCTTTCCCTGTCTCAGTCCTATTTACATACAAACAAACCCCCCCCCACCTAGAATCGGCGAGTTCTGAGTGGAAATCCCGGCAGCCTCTTTCACCACGGAGAGGATCCCACAAATGATATTGTTCCGCCTTTCCCCTGGCTATGAGGAACTGCAGCTTTGTGCCCAATCCCATAATCAGCTTCTCACGGGCTGACCCAGCTAAGCCCTGGATCAGGACCGCGCTCCCGCGGCCGCTGCAGCGATCTCGGAGTTGGTGCCGCTACAAAGCGATGTCATCACTCAGCAGAAAAAGGAAAACATCTCGGAGAATGAATAAGCAGAGTAAAAAAATACTTCATTTCAAACCTCAAAAGGCAGCCACGGAGCAGTTGCCTGATTTTTTTATTTTTTTTTTTATTTTAGGGGATGATTCTGTCATTTGTAGTGATGCGTTTTCCTTCATGAATAGGTTTTGGCACAGCAATTTTACACCGTGCCTGCTGGAGGTATAAATAAGTATCCAGCCATATAAACCTGTCCCCAAATGATCCCAAAGAGCCCTGGGAATGGCAGCAGGTGAGACCTGGTGTTCCTAATACAAAAGGTCAAATTAAAAAGGGATGCTAATAAACAGCACTTCAGTCAAAAACGAGGGGTTTTTTGCTTTTTTTAAAGGATTACATCTTAAATTCCAACAAATCAGATTTAGGAGTTACTGAAGGTGAGATTGATCCATGCCTCAGCAAAACTTTCTTTTTCTGACATAATTTGAGCGGTTAGCTCTATGATCAGATTTAAAAAGATATATATTTATAATATATGTCATATTCATTTATATATTAAAGATATTATCTATGAATAAATGTATATACTCGCTGGAGAAGTGCAAAAGGGATATTTTTTTTTAGCAAAAAAAAGCATGAAATAACAGCTCAAAACAGGGCGATATCCTCCATTATCTGCTTTTCCCAAAAGCAAAGGTCTTTTACCCAGTGCCACGCGCTGCTCTGAAATAAAGAGGCCGCTTTGGAAGAGCGAAAACCTGGCTGAGAGCGGGGTCAGAGCAAAAAAAAAATCCCAGGGAGTGGGAAGATGTCGAGGTGGGAGCCGCCGCTGGCCCCGCTCGGTCAGGACCAAGCCCCACTTGGTATTCAATTGACTTTCTAACTCGGGAGACAGGACTTTCCATCTTCAAATAGTGGGAATAGATTGCATTCCTGGCCCTTCCCTTTGAACGGCTGGGGAGAATAAACGCACAACCCCGGCCGTGTTCTGGTGATCTCCCTAATCTCGGTTGCACTTTGTCAGGACGAGGTAACTGGTAGTTAAGTGAAATACCTTAGATCAAAGGGGGATTAATCGCCAACTGAATCCTTGCTGAATAAACCTGTCATTCAAGAAAATTATTTCCACTGAACTTAGCAGAGGATTGAAGGTATTTGCATAACAGGGACCCCACCGTACTTCAGCCAGGTTAAAGGGTTCAGAATTCAGGCAGTGTTTAGCTTTTTGGCTCCTTTTCCTTTCAGCGGCCCTGTACAATGGTTTTTAATCTGATAATGCAGCTAACTATCTAAATGATGTCAGAACAGGAAAGTATTGCAAAGTTTGGCTGAGGGATGGATCAATTTCACTTTCAGTAACTCCTAAATCTGATTTGTTGGAATTTAAGATGTAATCCTTAAAAAAAAAAAAAAAAAAAAAAAAAAAAAAAAAAAAAAAAGAAAAAAAAAAAGAAAAAAGAAAAAAGGAAAAAAAAGTCCCTTTAAACTGGAGGGCTGTTTATTAACATCCTTTCTTTATTTGACCTTTGTCTTAGGAACACCAGGTCTTGCCTGCTGCCTTTTCTGGGGCTCTTTGGGATAGTTTTGGGCAGGTTTAGACCATCACCGATGCCCACGGATCCGTGTGCCAAAGATCAGGTGGATCTGGGCAAACACACAAACAGATTTTCAGACTTTTTTCTATTTTTTTCCTTTTTAAGCCCATCTTTCAGAGGTCACGCTGAATTCAAGTGTAAGTGAGAGGGAGATAATTAAATAACAGGACCCAATAGGCTCCCATCATTTTCTAGGATCAGCCCTTGGAGGGGATTTAAGCACCACAGCCTCGCTCAGGGTGTGTTGTGTGGTTGTGGCAGCAATATTAAACCACATGAATTATCCCTCTTTTATGGCAGTTGCTTTTGGCTGTGACTTTTCACGGGGAATTCATTCCTCCAAGAGTGAACAGGGGCTCTTCCAGGGTTGGAAGGCAATGGCTTTTTAATCTGTGCTACAAGAATTGGGAAAAACTGTTAAAAAAAAAAAAATAAAATAAATATATATATATTTCTGGAGAGTGCTTTATGCCATCTCCCTCCCCAGCCTTCCTGGGGTTCATTTGCAAGAGCTTCCACCTCTCCTACCTTTGGGGCATGTGGAATGATGTCAAGCTACATGGAGGACGTCAGGTTTGATAATCAGATTTGGACAATAAATGGAATTTAGGCACTTCTGCATCCAGCCCGAGCCCGACACCATTCATTCTTTCGGTGGGCGCAGTTCACATTCATCACAAACTCAAAGCATCTTTCAAGTTAAAAAAAATCACAAAGAATGGTTATCAAAGAAAATGAATAAAATCCATATTGAGATAATTTTTTAGAAAATGATTGAAGTTTTAACCCAAGAAAGGACTCTTAGAGTTTCTTATAGCTTAGAATAAGAACGTGTCAATCACGATTAAGCTTCTGGAATTGGAATCCCTTTGAAATGCAGCTGTTTCTTCTTTAATTGTGGCAGCGGACTCAAAAGAAAAGAAAGGTCCAGCCTTAAAGATGAGTAAGGAATACAAAATAGCTCAGGATTAGTTGTGGAGTTCAAAGGTCGCTAATTACACTAAGGAGTTCCCAGACACAGGGAAAACATTAAACAGGTCACCTACCAAACGGGAAACAGACTTTGACTTCAAAAAAATAAAGAAAAAGGAAAAAGAAAGGTCCTGAAGAGATAGGTTTCTAGAGAAAAGCAAAAGCGACCAGCTGATCTCATTGGGGAGAAAATGGGTTGGGTTTAGTTCTTTGCTGTTTCCTGTCCCTACAAATGGCATCAGGCTTTCAAAAAATTATCCAGAGCTCCACCGAGTTTCTTGGAGGCCTCGTGAAAGCAAGAAGGAGAAAAGGGGGCAGGCCTGTGGCTTAACAGATCTGATTTTCAGTGGCATGGTGGGTCAGGAGTCCCTGGAAAAAAAGCATCCCTGAGGGCTGGGGGCTCCCTGTAGTATCAGGGTTGATTTGCTGGGGGTGTGGCATCCTGGGGCACAGGCGCATCTTTCATGGGAAGCCTTTGGGAGAGCCCCCAGCCCCTTGAGGACAGCGAGGTTTGGTTGAGGGACAATGGGCCATTCCCAATCCCTGGGAGAGGCACAACTCCTCTGTTTTCCAGCTTCTCCCTTGGCTTGGGAGGGAATGGTGGCACTGCTGTCCTCCCTCACATGCAGCAGTTCCAAGGATGCTGCTTTCCCTGGAAAGCCTCTGGAATTCTCGCTGGGTGTCCTGTCTCCTGCAGGGCTGCAGAAAGCAACGACCCTGTGGAACTTTGGATCTGGGTGTGGGTGGAGACAGCCAGGGCTTTAATGCCAGCCTGCTCACAAGACAGAGAATTCCCATTTTTAGGGGAAAAAACCCCTTTTTTCTCTCAGGTCCTGCTCCCCTGCAGGGGGAATTACCACCTTACTGAATTACCCCCTTATTGAATTACCCCCTTATTCCTGCAAAAATCAGCGAATTGGTGCATCCTAGGGCAACAGGAGATTTGTGGAAATAAGGAAGAGGAATTTTAGATGGTCAAGAAGCTGCACCTATCCCCGTGCTGGGGGATACTTGTGCCCCAGGATGTCCAGGGGAGCCAAACTCAGAGTTAAAACTCTGTTCCCTGCACCTGAATGGGTGCATTGGGTTTGTGTGGCAAGAGTTTGCTGGCAAGAGGGGAATACAGGCATGGGAATGAAATTTAGGAACAATCCCAAGGTGTCCCTGTGGGATTCCCACTGACAGCTCTTTCAGGGAAGCTTGCACTTCCCAAATTAGGATCCACAAAATTCTCATTTAATGTCTCCTTCAGGACTGAGGGCTGCAGGGATTTCCTGCCATGGTGCTCTCGGGATGGACTCAGCTTTGGGTGGGATCGGTTTTCCCCACTGTAAAAGATGTTGGTAAAAGATGTCTTTTATTTTGTCTGTCCCCTAAGGATAAGAGAACGAGGAGGTGGAGGTGAGGGAGTCAGCAAAAGTGGTAAGGGACAAACACAGACTGACAAACTCATCTGGCTTAAATCTTGTACACATAGGACAAAGTGTGGCCGATTCCTAGGACAGCGTGGACAAACTGGGGACAACTCCCATGGAATGTTTAATGCCTCGTTGTTTCAGTGCTTACTGGCAACAAATGGCCACAGCAGTGAACACTGGTAAAAACAGAGAAAATGCAGAGGTGGGAAGGGCTGAATTATGTAAAAAAAGTAACTATTTCCAAATGATCTGAACGGGATTTGCCCCAAAACTCTTGAGGAACAGGCACACACTGTCTTGGAGCTGTCACCAAACACCCTGGGATCCTGGTGGGAGGAAAGGGCTTCCAGAAAATTAGAAATTCTCTGAGTAGTGATCAGTGACAGATTAGACAGCAGGGAACTGTTTTAGGGGGACTCATTCCCTTCTGTGGTGAGAGGAACAGTAATTGCAGCTTCTCAGCCTCTGGGAACTTCAGTGCAAATTCCCAATTTCCTTCCACACCTTCCACAAAGTGTTAAGCAAAACAGTGGGGCTCTAAAACGTTTGATGAGGGCTCCCCAACACCACTGGATTTGGAAATCTCAGCCATTTTTACTGTGTTTAGTGGATTACACATGGATTTTGCATTATTTTAATTTCTTAGAGGTCTGTTACATCAATTCTCATTGCCAACTAAATGTTCAGTCTCACCTCAAAAGCTTTTGAGAGTGTGTATTTGCTTTAAATTAATTTCAATTGCTGTTTCTTACATTGCTCTCAAATTTTAATGGAATGAAACAAATTAATTTCACTGATGAAGTGAGTTCCATATTAACTCCTTGATATTTATACTCAGTATTTTTAATGTCAGGTTTGCAACCCACTATTTAAGTCCTTACATTTATTGTTTTCAATGCTTTGCTTCTTAGTTTTCTTCTTTCTTTGCATCTTAGTTTTCTTCTCGCCCTCTGAAATACAATGCAAACACTGGAGAACTCTTTGGCCACTTCTTTTGGAAAGTCTTTGTGCAAAGTTATCTGCCCAAAGATCCAATACAGTCTCTATCTATGACAAAATTATAAATTTAAGCACTTCAAGCAGCAAACACTCTTGCAGAAGAAACAGCACTCTGTACCAAAAGAAATTTTTTATTTTTCCCTTTAGCACATTTTAAAAGAAACTGTTGTATGAAAAACTCATTTATTTTATTGAAGAATTACAGGAATGCCATTGAACTTGATCACTTTTAGAGCCCACCAGAACCTCTGTTAGGTACCAGCTCTGCCCTGGGAGTGCTCAGGCTCGTGTGAAGTCTCCATCAGATCTTCCTGATTTAGGTTTTGAAGGGGTTTTTTGCCTTTCATAAAACAGGGTAAGTGGTCAGAGCACATAAAGAAACAGTGAAATTGTCTGGGCAACTACCAGGGAACGGAGAGATACACAGAAAGATTTAATCATTTGTGACTGCTTGAACTCTTCCAGTGTTATCTACTCAGCATCCCCTAATTTAGTGAATTTACTACTAAGTTTAGTTTCTTTCTTTCCTACCTTACTAACTTGATGAAGTATCCATGAGAATGGGCCCTTCCCAAAGGCCAGGAGAAGCTCTCCCTGTGGCTTCTCCCCCAGCGTGGGTGTCCCAGGGGGCTGCACAAGTGCTGGGTGAAGCTGTGCCTTTAACCCCGTGGGGTTTGCTGCCTGCCCCGTGCCTGGTGCTTGCCAAGGAACAGGGATTCTGCACACTCCCATCTGCAGAGAGACCTCAGCCACCCTTAAAAACAGGCACAGCTCCTTCCCCCACTTCTCTCACTGCAGAACTGTCCCTGAGCAGTTGTGCTGGAGTTACAATGCGGAGGTGGATGGAGCAAACCCTGCTAACAAATCGAAACAGGTGATGGCTGACGTGAGGTTGTGAAAAACTGCTCAGGGCTAGAAGGGAAACATCACCTGCCCCTTCCCTCCCTCCCTGCCTCCCTCCAAACCTGCCCTGCTGGGTGTGTGCAAAGCAACCCAAAGCCAGAGCCCCCCATTCCTGAGCACTGCAACTCCCCTCACCATGAGTCAGAGACAGGGGCAAGAGGGAAACACAAAGGATTTAGAAGAATCCCCTTCTATTAAGTGCAAAGGGTCCCCTCTTCTAACATCCCATGAATTTGGGCAGTCCTGTTGTTTCCCAGAGTTTACTGGGGAGTATTGGAGTAAGAAAAGCCATTCCTGCACAGTGCTGCTGTGCAGAGCAGAGCTGCCACCTTTCTCATGGTGGAAACACCGTGACCTGGTGTCCAGGACAGGCTCTAAACCCTTCCAGCAGAGAGAGCTCCTCTTCCCACTCACACTGTAGTATCCAGGCATGGGGACAACTCCAACAGGGAGGGGCTGGATCCTGGGCAAAATGACTAATTCACCTTTTGGTGCTAAAGAAAACAGACATCACCTGTGTGGAACAGATCACAGAGCACAGCTCTGGTTTCTCAGTTTGTGCAGCAGTTTCAGCTCAACAGCGTTTCACAAGAACTAATCCACCCTCCAGAACATTTAACCAACCCATTAGATTACTCTCTCAGTCTAAGTATTTCTCAAATTACAGCTTTAAGCTTCCCTCCTTGCACAATTCCTAGTCTGATTTACCACAGGGGGCACAGTGAAACACGAGGCAGGACAGGAGCAGCTCCCTTAGGACTCAGCATCCTCTGCTTTTGTGCTGCTCTCCAGGTTCTGGCAGCTCCTTACCAGCCCTTCAGAATCTGCACATTTCCTGATAACTCCCTTAAAATCCATTTCCCACGTGCCTGCAGATCTCAAAATCAGAGGTTTGCCTCTGTAAATGGAGTCTTTTTCCACCTACCTTTCCAGGAAAAACAGCTCAGTGATGTTTTTTGGAATCTCCAGCAAACTTAGCTGATTTTGCCTCCTCAGAACCAGCCTTGTGAGCTGAAAAACCCAGTTCACACCTCTGCTTTCAGAGCAAGCAGTTCACAGGCATGTGTGAAAGAGCACTCACCAATTCTGCTGACAGGGGCAATAAAGATTCCCTGATAAAATTGCCTCCACTTTCAAAAGTGCTGCTCATGCCATACTCCCCCTCTTGACAATTCTTGTAAATTATTGACTGGGGCGTATTCTGTACATGTGAAAATAACAGAACTCCTGCTTTGAACTGTTCTCTGAATCTGGGGTCTGGTCAGATTCTTGGGACTTCAGGACAGGAAGAAGATGCTGAAACCTTTCCTCTCCTGCAATGGGAAACCAATGAAGTAACTGGAGTAACTGGGAATCTCAAAGTCTGTATCTGTAACACCAGGGACTTATTTTGTACCAGTTAATGTTAGAAGGGAGAGTAAAACCAGCCACAGCAAGTACATTTCAAATTGTCTTCTCTAGGCTGTCAGCCAGGTTTAAAACCAACTCATGTTTTTAAGACAAGTGACCTCTTGTTTTCCATCAACAGAAACTTTTAAGAACACATAGAAAACAAAAGTGCTGAAGAATATTTATTTTACTGTACCATGACATAAATCTCATTAACGCTGTGCTTTGTTTAAATATAAAAACTATTCCCAAGTGCATTAGTCAAGTAAAGGTTTGTACACCATAGGTGCTGGTGCTTTGGAATTCCAGATGTAGTAATCGGAAGAAATCAGTTCCCGGGCTAAAGGAAAAAAACAGGCAAGAAAAAGAAGCATTACAGGGTGCCTTACAATCAGACATTCCTTCATCCAAGTTAAGTGACTACTAATCCATCCCCTTACCAGTTTACAGAAAAGGTATAATGGCCTCTTTAAACTGTAAGACTCTTATTATTATTTGAAAATCGTTTCTGATAATGAGACATTTAAAGTCTCAGCTTCAATTACCTTTACTAATGTATCAGTCATGAGCTTAAAATTCAAACAGAGGTTAAGTCAAAAGCAGGTGGATGGCTTGGATTTTGTTCAATGAATATAAATTGCATGCTCGATATAAAACATGAAAATGCTGCTTTTTCTGTGTTGCAATTGAGGGCTGAGTGTGACCTATCACAAAATTAACAGTGTAGACCATGCTTTTCAAAAGGCATTTACAGAGTTCTGCTACCATCACTGGCAGAAGTTACAACACACAGGCAGCTACAAATAAAAATGTTTCCATCAGGCAGAGCTGCTCAGGTTTAATGAGTTCCTTCTGGGTGCCATTTAGGGTATTTTTGGTGCAGGCTTGGCAGTGCTCATGTGTTAACAAAAAGCAGATTTGGGTTCTACTTCATGTATTCAGCGTAGAGCCACATCCACCGAGGGGTGCTGGTGTGGTGACAGTGACAGCAGCGGTGTCACCTCACAGGCAGGAGCTGAGTTCTGTACCTGGGTACTGCCAACCCACCTGAAATGTCTCTGGCAAAAGTGTTCTAAACGAGGGGCCAGACTATGGAGGATCATTCCCTGTGTCCCCCAAAAAAGTTCTGCTATTATGGAGAGCATAGGAACCAGGAAAGGGCAGAGGGAGAGAGCCCCAGAGAGAGACTGACTTTGTAACTGAGTGTAAGAGCTCTCATCTCAAAGGGAGAGGCCAGTCCCTACTCCAGGGATGCTTTATGCATCACAAAAAACCCCCAACTAAAAAGTAGAGAACAAAAGTACAACTTTAGTTATGTAATTCTAGTCATTGATACCCAGTTCATCATTTCAATTCACAGTTTCTGTACAATAAATGACATTTTTAGCAACTTACATGCAGTAATTTTGGGCTTCCCTGGGACAAAGATCTGAACAGAATGCTGGTCTACGTAACATCCAGTAAGTGTAAAGTCTGGGATCCTAAAATACAGCTACAAAAAGAGAGGGAAAACATAATCAGATGCACATTGTCACCCTGGCAATCTGTGTCACAAGCTCTGGGTGTGCAAGGGTACTCCAAAATGAAAGGATGGCAAATCCTCTAGGCAGGAAAACAAAGATCCATGCTGAGAATAAGGGATTTTAAATCAATGTATCTTCAATTGAAGACAATAAAAAAGTGACTCCAAAGGCCTCTTTTCCCAGAGCCTGTGACTTACTTTCACATAAGCAGTGTTCCCAGTGCACACATAATCAGTCGGGTGCTCTTTGCCTGCCGTGCCGAAAGACACAGTTCCAGTCAGGGAAACTTCCAAAGACTTGGGGAACTTCTGTCCTAAAGGCAGAGATACCACCTGTTAGAGCTGTGCCCAGGCTGCAGGGAAGGGGCTGAGGGAGGAAGGGCAGCCACAGGGGTGAGCTCCTTACCAATGACCCAAACCAAGAGGCTCTTCTCCCGGGACAAATCCAGTTGGCCATAACTGACTTTGTACTCTAACTGAGCAATTGGGCCCCTACATGTGACAGAGGAGAAATAAAAGCACTGGAATTATGACCATTGAGCATTTGTTAATGCCTGTTTTGTTACAGAAATGCTGACAGACGTTATTTATGCACACACAGACAAATCACACCTATCTGAGCACACTGCTAATTTATGAGAAGAAATTACAGAGCAGGAGGAAATCACCGTGCTGTGAACCCAGTAATCACAAAGGAGCTGTTGATGCTGTAGTTCACTGATAGTGTTCTACCAACACTATGATCAGCATCAGCAACTTTGTATCATTCCATCTTTGAATTTTCATGACGATTACAAGGCAGCGCGGTCGTAGCAGCTGTCAGAGAGGCTTAGATGCAAACTATCGTTTTAATTTGAAATAACTATATTTTTGATAAGCTGATCTGCAGCTAGGATTAGCAGTCTTAACGAACAGGTAACCCTGGGTTGGAAGTGATCTCCAGCTTAATCCACCTGGGGGATTGTGGCAGTGTTTCACGGGAGAAAATACCGCAGGGAAACAGGATGAGCAGCAGGAGTGTTTGGAACGTTACCAAATACTCTGATATAATTCTGTATTCTGGAAGTTAAAGGAATTCCAAGGGGGCATTCCAACCTCAGCAAGGTTGGTGTTCACTGGTAGTACCTTGATAGAGCACAATCTGTTTCATTGACTCCTGACAGGTTCATTTTGGGAAGATAACACAAACGGAAGAAATTTATTTAGGCTTTCTTTATTCTTACCTGTTGAAGAAAGGTATACGAGCTTCACAGTACTCAAAAGAATTCTTTATGCTTTCATGGAGCTTTAAATTAACTGTTATTTTTATCTGTGATTCCTCTTCAACGAGTTGGTAACACCCCAAAATTGGTGGAACAGGAACCTGGAAAAAACTATATTCATTGTCAAGATATATTAACACCATCATCACAAGATCAGTTAAATATTGTTTTCATTGCTAAAGTACTTTAAAAAAATCAAACAAACACATATTAATTACTGACTGTGCCAAGCTCTTCAAGCTGTTTGTGATGCATACATTTGGGATACAGGCACTTGACATCTCAGACTGATTGCATTTTGTCTAATTCAGGCATTTAAGTTGGTCATTTAAAGTAATAGCAGCGTTGCCAAGCAAAGGCAAGAAAAATAACTTTTTCTCCTGTACTTCTGAACATGACTCAGACAGCTCCAGTCCTTAAGTGCCTTCCAAGCAGTTTATTACATAAAAACCATTTTATATAATGTTTTACTACTTATATTGGACTCAAACTCATTCCAGCATGCCCAGCTCATTCCAGGGCACCCATCTGAAGGCTCGAAAAGAGCGAGGGCCGGGGGTGTTGTTACCTGGGAAGTGTAGTAACACAGGTTGAAGGAATCTGAAGGAGGAATGAAAGGGAATTTGTAGGGTCCATTGTAGACAGAATCATGCAGAGGCTCGGCACTCGTGGACATCAGCATGGCAGGGTCCACAGAAGTCACACAGTGATGGACCACGATGTCCTGCAGCGGGGGCGCGTTCGTTGGCAGGTTCAGGCTCAGGGTGACGTTGGGTGCAGACCCCTCTATGTCACACTTGGGAAGAAGAAGTCAAGACTTTATTCTGAAATGTCTGAATCAAGTCAGAATGAGATGTTCAAAAATAAAACACATTTTTGCATTAAAAAAAAAAAAATCACTACAAATTTCCAGCTGGCTTCTATTACTAGTACTAACCACCAGTGCTAAGACACCAGTCTCACATGTTTGCTGACAGTTTAATTAATTAGGCTGCTTTTACAACATCCACTTAATGGGTTCCAGCATGCTCTGGATGGCTCTGTGGTCCTATGCCAGCTCTGCCACAGCAGCCATGGGCAGTGTGTTCCTTATCTCGTCCCTCCCTGTGCCAGCTCAGCAGGCCATGGTCACACCTGGGCTTTCTTCTTGCATAGAAGGAAAACTTCTTCCATCCACCCACCCTGCAGGATGACCTGGGGATTGTTCCTCATCCACCCACCCTGCAAGGTGACCTGGGGACTGTCCCTCTGAGAGCAGGAAGCTGCTCAGCCACACAGTCCCCACCAGGGAAATGACCCAGGCTTTAGAAGTGCAGCATTTAGGTTGGCCTCCTTTGGAGATGAGTATCCCACATTATGCAAATAAATTATCACTTTATTAACAGGTCTCTCTCCTCATAAGACACTGGCAGTTGCAAGTACAGTGTACCAAGATAATATTGTGTGCTTCCTAAGCCTAATTCAGAACAAAGAATGAATTATAGTACAAATTATAGTTACAAATTTTAATACATTTCATAATTATTATGGATGTATTTAGTCAATAGTCCCCAATTTTTAAGATTAAATAATGAGATATTTTAATATTAAACAATACCCAGGGAAGCTGTGGATGCCTCATCCCTGGAAGTGTTCAAGGCTAGGTTAGATGGGGCTTGGAGCAACCTGGGATAGTGGAAGGTGTTCCTGCCATTATTTAACACATTGCTTATTAGATAGCTGAAAATCAACTTGCAGTTAGCACCACCATTTCTTAGTCTTTATATGCAAAGACTATATTAAATGATTTTTCCCTATTTCCTTTAAAAAAAGAAAAAATTGGGAAAATACATGCAATGCAGCTACTGCTGGAAATTTAACTCATGTAGTTACTGAAAAAAAATGCATGAATCATAGAGTTATTTGGGTTGGAAGGGACCTTAAAGACCACCTAGTCCAACTCACCCTGCCATGGGGGGAAAAAACCAGTAAAAATCAAAATAAAAACCATTCATGCATCAAACTAATATGTAATATTAATTACACTTTGAAATGTTACAGCATTAGAAAGTTGCTGAGGCATTTCTCAGCTTTACTTTTTGATAAGTAAATAATCATGTCACTTTAATTGCTGAAGTACTTGCAAAAAAACCAACAAACTCATTTTAATTACTGACTGTACCAAACTCTTCAGGCTGCTTGTGATACAGAGATTTGGGGGTACATCTCAGCCTGGATATATTTTGTCTAATTCAGCTATTTCAGTGGTTCATTTAAAGTAAGTGCAGTGTGGCCAAGAAGTCAAAGGTCCCAGTAACTCCTGAACGTGACTCAGACAACAAAACTGGGAAAATTTTTGACTCAATATGTCATTTTACATCAAATTGAGTATTTATTTTGCACAAAAACTACTTTGCACATCAAAGGCTCTCACCTTGCAGTTCACAGCTCCATAAACTTGCCACGTGTCCACCACATCCCTCTGGTCATACTGCATACACTTGACCTTCTCAGTGATGCAGACACTGACCTGAGGTTTGCCCTTGTAGGTGCTGGATCTCCAGGCCGGCTGATCCTTATCCGCAGGCATCTCCTGGATGTCCTCGAAGGAGCTGTTCAGGCTGCGGATGTTGGTGTTCAGGGGGGTGCCCAGGGGACAGGCCTGGATCAGCAGATTCCGGAGCTGCCCGACCTTGGCGTTCATCTCCGCCTCGTTTTTCCGGCTGGGAGAGACGTAGTCCATGATGCCCAGCAGCAGAGCCAGGCCCTGCGAGAGCCCGCTGACCGTGAGGAGGGGCGGCCGTGGCTCCAGGGGCCCCTCCACCAGCGGGACACAGGCGTAGATGAGGCCGCTCTTGTGGAAGGCCAGCACGGGCCAGAGCTCCCCTGCAGGCGTGGCCACGGAGTGCACGGAGGAGTGGCTGATCCGGGTGCAGGAGTCCCGCTGCTCCAGGAAAACGTGGTCATCCACCAGCCTCAGCTCCAGGAGCAGGGCCCTGAGGAAGGCGCTGTCCGAGGGGATGGGGACGTGCGTGGAGCCATTGAAGGTCTCGGCGCGCAGCTCAACCGTGGGGTATCGCCTGTGGGAGGGAGTCACAGCACCTCAGTGCCCTTGGCCCACCCAAAATATTATCCCAACAGAGCTTCCAGAGGCAGAACCACCCAAGCTCTCTTCTGGCTGCAAAAGCATCATGAAAATCTTTGGATTATTGGGTAACGCCTGCGGGGAGGGAGTCGGAGCACCTCAGTGCCTTTGTGCAACCCAAAACATCAGCCCAACAGAGCTTCCAGGGGCAGAATCACCCAAGCCTTCTTCTGGTTGCAAAAGCATCATGAAAATCTTCGGATTATCGATGTTGGGTTTCTCTTCATTGTTTAAATAATTCCCCAAAACCCACTGGTCCTGAGAATAACCTTGTGTATGTGGGAGGGAGCAGCAACTTGATAGAAACAGTGGTGGGATCAGAACCTAAATCACTGTCAATAAAACCATTCCATGAGTAGTCAGGATTCATTCTAGCAGGTCTAAACTTTTGAGTAAATACATTTTCATGAGTAAATACCTATTTTTTAAAATAAAATGGGAATCTGTCCATCTACGCTGGCTGTCACACAAAGTATAGGATGTTTGTATGACACTAAGGAATGACTCCCACCAGTGCAGGACTTCAAAATATTTCTAAGAGGTGAGATCACACCGAAGACAAGTCCTCAGGTATTTCAGAAAATGGATGTTCTATGTAATAAAGTGCAACCTGAACAGTTTTTTGCCTAGACAGAGTATGCTACTGCTACAGCTTTGCTGCTATAATAACAATAACGATAATAATAATTCCACACCGCACATTCAATATATGTGACCTAAAGCTCTTACAACTTCTTCATCATTTCATTTTTTCAAGTATTTAAGATGTCATAGTAATGTCATGGACAGAGCTTTTGTACCATTTAGAATTGCTATGTTGTACCAATACACATATTCAATTTCAAATTTTCTAGAGATAACATTTGAGGAATGTCATACTAACTGTTTAGAACTATATTTGGGATTTTTTGTCCTGCAGCAATATTACTTTTTAAAGGGAAATGGGATGAATTTCTTCTCAAACTAAGCTAAATCCATCAAGAGGAACTGAAGAGTTGTCTTTATAAATAGCTGAGAAAAGAAAAATTATTACTTCCCTTAATGCACTGGGTTTGTCCTGTTTTGGAACTACAGACTCCCCTGAGTCTCTCTTACATGAAGGTTGATGAAACCTGGCTTTCCTGCATTCTGTTTTGTGGATTCCCTTAGTTTTAAGGATCCATGGACCCTCAAAGTGCCCACCACAGGTCACACACGCAAAGTTAAATCACTTTATATATCACCTTGTAGCAGATGTTCTCAGATGTCTGTCTGCACTCAGAGCCACGCTTGCACACCAACATGGGAGAAAAAAACTGCACAGATATACAAATGCCCTCATTTGGTCTCCTTTTTATACCATTTTTTAAGGACACTTTTGACAGTCTGCTTCTTAAATTGCCATGGAACTTGCAATCTCAGCAATGGAGGACTTTGTTGTATCTCTGACCTCCATCTGCAGCACTTCCCTCCTGCTCCTGAATGCTTCCATGGATCTCATCCTGTTGCCTCTAAGTCCCACCTACACCATCTTTTCTTAACTGAGTAGCTGGAGGCAGCTACACTTCCTCAGGCTTATTTTCAGTGACTGCTTTTCTTTTTTTTTTCTTTGATTCTTAATCAGGCATCCAGGGCTTTTGGGCTTTTTTTTTGGTGAGGGAAAAGCAAACACAGACAGTGCAAAGCCAGAGCTACAAAATCCGTAAACAGGATACAGATGACAGCAAAACACCTCCCTGTGGTCTCACATCTACTCTGAAGAGCAAAGAAACAAAGTGGGTTTTACAGCTCTAAAATTTATGAGGCCTTGCAGAGCCAGGTTGTTGATAAGAGGCTACGTGTAGCCTTGGTGAGAAGCTCTTATTTTTGGCCAACGTTTCCAAAACAAGGGAAGAGGAGCTATTTCAGTTCAGTTTTGTCTTAGTCAAGTCCCAGTCTCTCTGATGCATTTGCTGAAGCTGTCTCCACACCACAGCAGCCTTCTCCTCCTCCCACTGAATTTTCCCAGCCGAGTCATTAGATCATTAGTTAGCCCTTCAGATCCCAGTTTTTCAGTATTCCCTTCTAGAAGGTGACACAGAGTTCAAAAGATGAAAGTTTCCAGGGATGAATGAGCTTCGGTGACTCAAGAGAGAGAGAGACCATCCTTGTTGCCTGAATTAAGTTATGATCAGCTCAAAAAAAAAAAAGGGGGGGAATGCTTTGATGTCCCCGATGTCTTCCCTGAGGTTAAAGATCAGGGCTCACGTATCTCCAGCTGAGTGCCTAAGTCCCGAAACCAACAGTTTCCATGTGATCCAGGCATTCTTTATATTGTCTGCACGCTTTGTTGAATTTAAGGTCAGTTAGGAGGATAAACTTGGGGCTTCCACAGCCCTATTATTTCCTCTGGGAACTTGAAAGATCTAAGTCTGGAAATCACTTGAAGCATCAGGGATAGTTTGCCCTTTTCAAAGGAGCGCTACTCCTTGTCTGCGCCGCTCACTGTGTGACAAGTTACTTCACATCTCCCCGTCACCAGCCCCCCTGCTCCGGGGTGATTACACTCGCCGAGGTTTTGGGGACAAGGCTTTCTCTTTATCTGTGTTTGTAGAGGGGAGGCCTCATCTCTAGTCCTGTAGGTAATACAAGGACCATAATACTAATCCTAAAACAATCAGAGGAGTGTCCAATGGAGAGATCTGTCTGCACCTGAAGAAGGAAGATAGTCTACTTGTTCTTTTTTTGTTGTTTTTTAACTCCTAGGTTCTCTCTCTGGTTTTACTGAATTCAGACCAGGACTGTAGGTCACTTGATCCAGGTATTTTCTCTTTTTTTTCCCCAAACTTTCCCTAGCCCCAGTTATTTTTCCTCTCATTGTCTGGATTTCTCTGAAGTCACAAAGGACAAAAAAGGGTAACAAATCTTGCCAGCCCAACAAAAGTAGCCTGCCCAGCCCAAAGTCTTACTTAAAACCCTGTAAGAATTCTGAATAAAAACTCTTCCTTTGGAGGGCTCTTTAGTGTCCAATAACTTAAAACTTCTCCAATAACTTAAAAAAAAAGTATTTGTATGCACAAATTAACATGACATGGAAAGCTGAAATTCTGCCTGAAAATATTTTTTTGTACAGCTACAGAACAACATGAAGAGGATATGAGTAAAATATTAGCAATAATATATGCTTTCTACGTTGTCCAATTTGTTAGTCTGACACTATTTCACAGTCACTACCTTGTCCTTTGCCATGTTAGGACAGAGAAGAGCTGGGCAAAATCTTTACAGTGACAAACAAGAAAGAGGAACAGAGCAAGGAAACTCATGTGCAAAATACAGAAGTCGTGAAAAAACCCCCATATTTATCTGAAAGCACATTACGTGGACCTGACTCTTGAACTTTTTGAAATCGGGGTCAGAAACGCACAGCATCCAGCGGCGCTGGGATGAGCCGAGGGATTTATTCAGTATCAGATGATTTTGGTATTTTTGCATCTGTTTTGGGGGCCGAACCCCGGCCCCACAGAGCAGCAGTGTCCCCCCAGAACACCCAGACCCCCAGAGCACCCGATCCCCCCAGGACACCAGGATTTCCCTCAGGACACCCAGACCCCCAGAGCACCCGATCCCCCCAGGACTCCAGGATTTCCCTCAGGACACCCAGAGCACCCGAGCCCCCGAGGGCACCAGAACTTCCCTCAGGACACCCAGACCCCCAGAGCACCCGATCCCCCCAGGACACCAGGATTTCCTTCAGGGCGTTCAGACCCCTCAGGAACACCCGCGGCCCCTGAGCGCATCCGCTCTCCCCAGGGCGCCGGTTCCTGCCAGAGCACCCACACCCCCAGAGCACCCACACCTCCAAGAGCATCCGCTCCCCACAAGAACGCGCGGTCCCCCCAGGGCACCCGGATCCCTCAGAGCACCCGGATCCCTTCTAGATCACCCGGACCCCCAGGGCACCCAGCCCGACCCTCGGACCTGCCCAGCCCGCCGTGTCCGCGC
>VZTJ01001561.1:597239-676922 GCA_013397795.1 Orthonyx spaldingii | reverse complement strand
TCGCGGAGGGGATGCGGCGGCCTCTCCCTGGGGAAGGGCGGGCGGTGCGTGGGGCTGGGGAAGCGGGGCAGCCCCGGTGCCGCCCCGGGGGAGCGGTGCCCGGCTTGCCCCGCTGCAGGGCCTCCCTCCCGGCCGGCTGCTGGCAGCGGGCGGGTGACAGGGCCACGCCAGGCCCGGCCCCGCGCTCCTTCTGCCCAGGCACCCCCTGCCCGACCCCGGCGCGGCGGTGGCAGTGGGGCTGGGATGAAACGAGGAAATGACTTTGTCCTGCCTTTACCCGCGCTGGAAGCGAGGCACGGGAGGGGAATAGCTCAGCCAAGGCCACGCATCAGCAGGGCAGGAATAGCAGGAGTCTGTCAGATTCTTCTGGTGGAATCACGGAATGCCCTGAGTTGCAAGAGACGCACAAGGATCGTCTTCCCTGCAAGAAAGGTGGAGGGGGGACTTTTTACAGGAGTGTGTAGTGACACAAAAGGGGGAATGGCTTCAAACTGAAAAAGAGCAGGTTTAGATTAGATATTGGGCAGAATATTATAACGCTTTCGACTGTGAGGCCCTGGCACAGGGTGCCCAAAGAAGCTATGGCTGCCCCTGGCTCCCTGGAGGTGTTTCAGGCCAGAGTAGACAGGGCTTGGAGCAACCTGGAATAGTGGAAGGTGTTCCTGCCCATAGCAGGGGGTGGAACGAGATGACCTTTGAGGTCCTTTCCAACCCAAACCATTCTGTGGCTCCAGCTTCTGTCTTGGACCATGAGTTCTCATGATACACCTGTGATAAATGGAAAGTTTATCTCTACATCCCCTTCACAGGGACGTGGTGTCATCACCAGGTGTCCTGTATTTGCTCTCCAAGTCACTCAAGAGCCGGTTGTTCTTCTGGGGGGTTTTCACTGGGACTCACTTTGCCCAGCCTTCAGGAAAGGGTCTTCCTGTTTTGCTGGAAGTTCCTATATCTGGGCTTTATGTAAATGCATTGTGTGCACTTGAATTTATGAATCACTGTGATGGCACACGAGTGTTATGACTCACATCTTTTGGTTTGCATAGCTTTAAAAAAAGAGCAGGGCTAAAATACTGTGTTCCTGTAGCTGGGTGCCAGGTTTTGTACCCTCCCTACCCCACTCCAGGAGCCCCTTGATTTCCCAACATGATGACAGTGCAGTTCAGTTCTTTGTGGGATGTTGAGTGTGAGGTAACTTGAATATGGAAAGAAAACTGTGTGTTTTGGCTGCTTTGGGTCATGCAACAACTTCTTCCATTTTGCAATAGCAATAAAGAAATTGAAATTAGGTGAGACTTTTGCCTGGAGATTGGGGCTAGAAGTTATGTTTTCAATCATGGAATCCAGTATTCCTGTCTCTCCTGCTTTCACTTCTCCTTCACTGTGGAGGCAAGAGAGTTTTTGTTGATGTCCACTAATTTAATGTTGCCTACTCGGTTAGTTTGAGAGTGCTGCCTTATATAAGAACATGAAAATGTGCTTTTTATGGGAGTAACCCTTGGCTGTGTACCGAGGGTGGAATTTGATTACTATGTTTTCCTGAGTGTGTGTTCTAAAATAAATTTCAGTGCAGATAAGCGGAATTGTACAGCAGGATCTGTGCTGAAAATGGACACAACACGGGCTGAATTCTCCCTCACATAACTTAAAGCATAATTTAACAATGGATGCTTCTAAACTGGTTTTTAATTTGGCTTGGTCCAGCGTAGTTTCGTTTGTCAACACCAGATCAAACCAGGTTATCATCCACTTCAGGCATATCTCTTATTAAATCAGGAGTATTGGCTGAATGGATGGGATCACGTTAATTCATCTGGAGCCAGAGGGGAGTTCAAAGCTGAAGAAATTGACTGTTGGGGCTCATCTGATAACAGGCAAAGGACTTGCAAATGACATTTGTAATAGCTGATTTTCAGCAATTTCTGCAGAACAGGATAGGAGACTTAAAANTCGCGGAGGGGATGCGGCGGCCTCTCCCTGGGGAAGGGCGGGCGGTGCGTGGGGCTGGGGAAGCGGGGCAGCCCCGGTGCCGCCCCGGGGGAGCGGTGCCCGGCTTGCCCCGCTGCAGGGCCTCCCTCCCGGCCGGCTGCTGGCAGCGGGCGGGTGACAGGGCCACGCCAGGCCCGGCCCCGCGCTCCTTCTGCCCAGGCACCCCCTGCCCGACCCCGGCGCGGCGGTGGCAGTGGGGCTGGGATGAAACGAGGAAATGACTTTGTCCTGCCTTTACCCGCGCTGGAAGCGAGGCACGGGAGGGGAATAGCTCAGCCAAGGCCACGCATCAGCAGGGCAGGAATAGCAGGAGTCTGTCAGATTCTTCTGGTGGAATCACGGAATGCCCTGAGTTGCAAGAGACGCACAAGGATCGTCTTCCCTGCAAGAAAGGTGGAGGGGGGACTTTTTACAGGAGTGTGTAGTGACACAAAAGGGGGAATGGCTTCAAACTGAAAAAGAGCAGGTTTAGATTAGATATTGGGCAGAATATTATAACGCTTTCGACTGTGAGGCCCTGGCACAGGGTGCCCAAAGAAGCTGTGGCTGCCCCTGGCTCCCTGGAAGTGTTTCAGGCCAGAGTAGACAGGGCTTGGAGCAACCTGGAATAGTGGAAGGTGTTCCTGCCCATGGCAGGGGGTGGAACGAGATGACCTTTGAGGTCCTTTCCAACCCAAACCATTCTGTGGCTCCAGCTTCTGTCTTGGACCATGAGTTCTCATGATACACCTGTGATAAATGGAAAGTTTATCTCTACATCCCCTTCACAGGGACGTGGTGTCATCACCAGGTGTCCTGTATTTGCTCTCCAAGTCACTCAAGAGCCGGTTGTTCTTCTGGGGGGTTTTCACTGGGACTCACTTTGCCCAGCCTTCAGGAACGGGTCTTANCCAACCCAAACCATTCTGTGGCTCCAGCTTCTGTCTTGGACCATGAGTTCTCATGATACACCTGTGATAAATGGAAAGTTTATCTCTACATCCCCTTCACAGGGACGTGGTGTCATCACCAGGTGTCCTGTATTTGCTCTCCAAGTCACTCAAGAGCCGGTTGTTCTTCTGGGGGGTTTTCACTGGGACTCACTTTGCCCAGCCTTCAGGAAAGGGTCTTCCTGTTTTGCTGGAAGTTCCTATATCTGGGCTTTATGTAAATGCATTGTGTGCACTTGAATTTATGAATCACTGTGATGGCACACGAGTGTTATGACTCACATCTTTTGGTTTGCATAGCTTTAAAAAAAGAGCAGGGCTAAAATACTGTGTTCCTGTAGCTGGGTGCCAGGTTTTGTACCCTCCCTACCCCACTCCAGGAGCCCCTTGATTTCCCAACATGATGACAGTGCAGTTCAGTTCTTTGTGGGATGTTGAGTGTGAGGTAACTTGAATATGGAAAGAAAACTGTGTGTTTTGGCTGCTTTGGGTCATGCAACAACTTCTTCCATTTTGCAATAGCAATAAAGAAATTGAAATTAGGTGAGACTTTTGCCTGGAGATTGGGGCTAGAAGTTATGTTTTCAATCATGGAATCCAGTATTCCTGTCTCTCCTGCTTTCACTTCTCCTTCACTGTGGAGGCAAGAGAGTTTTTGTTGATGTCCACTAATTTAATGTTGCCTACTCGGTTAGTTTGAGAGTGCTGCCTTATATAAGAACATGAAAATGTGCTTTTTATGGGAGTAACCCTTGGCTGTGTACCGAGGGTGGAATTTGATTACTATGTTTTCCTGAGTGTGTGTTCTAAAATAAATTTCAGTGCAGATAAGCGGAATTGTACAGCAGGATCTGTGCTGAAAATGGACACAACACGGGCTGAATTCTCCCTCACATAACTTAAAGCATAATTTAACAATGGATGCTTCTAAACTGGTTTTTAATTTGGCTTGGTCCAGCGTAGTTTCGTTTGTCAACACCAGATCAAACCAGGTTATCATCCACTTCAGGCATATCTCTTATTAAATCAGGAGTATTGGCTGAATGGATGGGATCACGTTAATTCATCTGGAGCCAGAGGGGAGTTCAAAGCTGAAGAAATTGACTGTTGGGGCTCATCTGATAACAGGCAAAGGACTTGCAAATGACATTTGTAATAGCTGATTTTCAGCAATTTCTGCAGAACAGGATAGGAGACTTAAAACAGGAATTAGGCTGTCAGCTATGGGTAACCCTGTTATCAAGATAGCATTTAAAAAAGCAAATGTGTGTGGAAGATACAAACTCAACTGAAAACTTTTGGATCTGTAGTGGAACCTGGGAAATCATGTCTTAGAAGGACACTGTTGAATTTCATTGATTCCTTATAAATGAAGTAGTTTACTTTTAGCACACCCTCTGTGGAAGTTTGGAAGTAAAAGCTCATTTTATTTCTCTCTTGATCAATATCCTGCACATAACATCCTCTGCAGTTAATATTTCTTAAATAATACAGAACAGGATTTTTCTGATTCAAAAACTGAAGGACAGGTCTCCTGTGTAATTTTTCTTGGAAAAACAGGTATTTTCCAGGAAGGGAGCTGCAGATGGTCTGTGTACACAATCACTCAAGGAATATTTAGGGGTGTATAGAGGCATGATGGATGGAGAAAGATTTGCATTATAATATTTTTTTGGGGTTGTGGGGCATCTGCATCAGATTTCCTTAGGAGAAGAGGCTTGCAGAAAAACTCTGTAGGTGTTCTTTTACAAAAAGAAAAAAATATTTATAACCATTATATGTGTGCAGGTGAATTATCTTTTAGTATGAACATCTGGGGAAGGGAGAAATGTAGAAAATGTTATATAAAGACACAGAGTATGAGTAAAGCCTTTATACAGGGTTCTTCCATACTTGGCATCAGCATCCTTGTAACCAGAGTGGTGCTCCAGCTCACTTACAGAATCTTCAGGGGAAATATTGTGGATTTTCATAGAAAGGAGGAGTCCTGCAAAGAGCCCTGAGGTACTTGGGAAGCTGGAGGCCTCCCCTGAAGGGAATGTTACTGCACTCAATGATTCATTTCACGTGTAATTAAACTTGCAAAAGTGTTCCCAAACATTTACATATCAAGATGGCATAAGGAGAGGATTTACACTTGGCATGAAAACGTGGCATTGTGGCTTTTGATGAAAAGGATTCTTGTAAAGGAAACTTCACATTGTGTGTCAGGAAGGACTTGGTTAAAGAGATGAGTGACTTGAAGGGAAATTGTTGTTGTTGTGTGGCACCAACCAGTTATTTTTGAAGGTTAGCCAGGGAGGCTGAGCACAGCACAGTTACTTGAGTCAGTCTGTGAATGAGCAGTTACTGAGTGATAAAATTTCTGCCCTGTCTAGCAGGATCCAGTGTGGAACAAAGTATATTTAAAAACCTTTTATCTTCCTGGTTAGTGGCTGGGCCTGACTGGATAGGGCATAATTTGTTTCTGAGGAAACAGACCTTGAACGGGCAATATTTGCTTTTCAACCCTTGGTTTTAGTTGTGAAACTGACTCTGTAATGCTGGTTTTCCCCTCCTTATTACTCGTGACAAAGTTGCAGACATATTGATACAGTAACCAAAATAATACCTGTGGAGTTCTGTTTATTTTCTACTATTTCCATTTTTTTAACCAGTTTTTATCGCCCTCAGTGGTGGCATCTTCACTTCCCCTATTAGCCAGAGCCACTCCCAGCTCTCTTTTGGGTTGTTTCACACTTTTAGAACTGTCTCTGCTTGTAATTTAAAAGCTTTCTGTAAAATCCTGGTGGTTATGAAAACACTTTTCTTACTGGCCTTAGATGTGCTGGTGTTAGCACCTAATCAATGCTGCTGAGGTGATAAATAACATTATTTTCAATGATAGAACTTGGATTGTGTTTAGAGTAATTTAGTATTAACCACATGATGAAGTGTTTGAGCTGGTGTAAGTATTAGGCCAGCTAAAATAGGAGGTCTTGGGTTTATAAATGAGGTCTCTGCCTTCAGAAAATGTTGGGTGCAGAAATAATCTTTACTCTTGAATGGTGTTTTTATGGAAGAACCAGCAAATGTTATGGAAGAAACTCGTGTAACCTCGAGTTTTAGTATCACTCATGCCCTGTTTTTTTCTACTTGTGGAAATCAAGCTCATCCTCTGTTTTTATGCCTTTCCCCCCCTTTTTAGCTGCTCTGTTTCTGCAGCTGCAGTTTGATATTGGGCTGCATCCAGTGGCATCTTATGCCAGTTTTTTTTGGGCAGTGCCTTGGTCAGTTCTTTGTGTGATGCTGTGGTGTGCCAGAGAATTGAATAACTGTAAAAAAACCCTTATTTTGCTACGTAATTTTTGTAGGCAGATGAATTCCCTGATGTGTTTGGCTGTGCAGCTGATGGCTGGTGATGTAACCTCTCAAATCAACTGCAGGGTTCAGGCACTTTGTAATGACAAGCCACAAGCTCAGCTGCAAATAAGGTCATTTAGAGCCAGCTCTTCACAGAGCTGCAGCGAATTATTTGCAAGTACTCTGATAATATCTAGATTTGATATTCCAACTCATCATATTAAAAGCAGTGTTCTCACCAATAAATATGTAAACCCAAGAGGTGATGGAGTAATTGTCTCTAAGCACTTTCAAAATGAGGTGTGAGCACCTGCTGAGGGAACAGCACATTGTAAAGAGTTTTTTTTTTCTTCTGTGGCCAGGAGCCTTTTGTGGCAGATGAGTACATTGAACGCCTGGCATGGAGAACACCTGGAGGAGGTTCCAGAGGTGGAGAAGCTTTCGATCCGAAAAGGTAAAAATCAAATTGCACAATGGTCACAGCGCATGGATCTCTAATTGTACTTTTTTATTCCACATTTAACAACAAACCTGTGTGTAGCTGTGTGTCCAAGGAGGCTTTCATTTGGGAAAATTGCTAAAATTCGTGACCATGAGCCAATTATTCAGAACTAATTATTCAGTAATAAGAGTAGGGAAAGTCACTTTCTGATTGAGACCTTTTGAATGAGGGAGAATTGATGTCGTCTGTGCTTGTCAGAACAAAATGTTCCAAAGTACTGAAGTTGCTGGATTAAAGCATAATGCATCACTGCTGTGATAGTTTAGCCAATTTAATTAGTTCGTTACTTGAATTTCCTGAGCTGCCTTGTTTTAAGACACAATAATTTGCAAATAAGAGGCACAAACAGGTAGAATGGCAAGAGAGGCAGCTCTGGGGATGAGATCTCATGACAAGGTAATCTGACTTAACTAAAATGTCAGAAAATTAACATGACACAGTCAAAGGACATTTCTTCTGGAGCAGTCTGACTCTTTGGAGGCACGTGAGCAGAGAAAGGATGTTGTTGAATTTCTAGCAAGATGCTGGACCCTTGACATTCAGTCTGGGGCCTGTATCCTATACAGAGCTTTACATGTGTTTTAAGCAGGAAGAAGCCTGGAAATACATAACATTGTTTCCTGGAGCTCTTTCTCCACACTTGTGCCCACTATAAACTTCAGGGTAGTTCATTTTGCACCAAGACTTACTCAGTTTAACAGATCTTCTGCATTTCTGCTGGTTTGCTTGTGTGAACTTCTGTGAGGCACTTCCATATTTTTCAGGATAAGCAGGTGAAACCTGCAACAGTAAATATTTTTCTTGTGGCATCTTCTTGTATTGGGCAGGGAGCCAAAATTAATATTGAAATAGAAACAGATCTTTTGGTGTCTATTTTTTTTTTCTGTTTTTAGGAGATGCTGCTTTTGTTTGCTAGAAAGAATATTGAAGTCTTTATTTCTCTTCTGAAAACCTGACCAGCAGCTGCCTCTTCTGCTTCTTTCCTTTCTCAATATATTGAGCACTGTTGCTGAATAAGAGCTGAGTTGACACAAGACCTGTTTAAAAAACAAACCCCGGCCTGGATCAGTTTGTTAAAATTAATAGAAACTGCCTGCATTTCTCTAGGCTTCTGTTTGAAAGAATGCTTTGTGTCACTGTTGTTTAAATTTGATTTTCAATGTACTTCTGTAAACTTAGATGTGTGCCTTGTGGTTTTCTGTGGAACCCACTGCAATGTGCTTGCCCTTGGGCTGCTGGCAAGCAGGGAGTGAAGGAGTCACCAGCATCTGCCTCAATTCAGTTTTCTTTAAGAAGTTGTGCCTTTAAGTAACTGACTGGGCTAAAAGCCTCTTCTGAATTTAAACCTGGACAGCAGCATTCTCAAATGTTTCAAATCTCAAATGTTTCAGATGTTTGCAGTTATTACCAGGAGTTTGGTGGCTGTGGAGGATCTGGGAATAATCCATTCCTTGACCAGTAACTGGGGTATTCAGGAAAGCAGGAGCTGAAGATAGAACTGAAATGGGACAGAACAGACAAAAACAGAAATGAGAGAGATGTTGAGAATAGAATGAAAAGAACAGAGGAAATTTAGGAATCCATCCAGATGTACTGTGATTGGGAGGAGTAAAATGTGAGTCTGAAAACAAAGTCCATGATGGCAAAGGGCAGAAAAAAACCTCTGAAATGGGTATAGGAAGAAGTGAAGTCAGTCAAAACAATTATAACTGTATTAATTGCTTATTAATAATTACTTATTGTAGTGCTGATTAACAACTTTACAGTAACACATACAGTAGAAATTATTTTCCTGTTGTAGCCCTTACATTGAAGAGATGGAGTGGCCTAAGCTCTCTTTTTCCATGAGACTTGTTTAGGGAAGATGGGGATATAGGGATTTTTCCATCTGTGGCAGAGCCACGTTCTGGAGTGATTGATGTTTTGGTGTTCACCTCTCCTCTGGCCACCATACACAGAGTTTTTATGTTGGCATAGAGAGCTACACAACCAGGGAAATGTAGTCCAACCCAAAATTTTAGAAACAGAAAATTTCTAAACTTTGTTAAAATTTAACATTTAATTTTTTTTTATTTATTTAAATTTGCAATTTAGAAACAATTCTAAGTTAGACATGGTTATCTTAGCCTTAATAAGTTCTTTTCTTTGAGGTGTTTTAGGCTCTGCAGAAGACAGCATCTTTCAAACTAAAGTCTGTTTTCCTGTATTTTATTCTACATCAGATTATTGGAAGAATTTGTAAATCATATCCAAGAATTACAGGTAATGGATGAAAGGATTCAGAGGAAGGTGGAGAAACTAGAACAGCAGTGCCAGAAGGAAGCAAAGGAATTTGCCAAGAAAGTACAAGAGCTGCAGAAAAGCAACCAGGTAAATCCAAGGGGTAGAGTCAGTGGGGAGCTGTGCAAGCTTTAAAAGCATCCTGTGCTCCTTAACATTTCTTGGTGCAGGGTGTTGCTGCTTGAGATAAGAATAAAGAGGATTTGGTGACAATTTCTCCTGTCAAGGAGGGATTTCTCCTGCATGTTCCATTAATGAGTGTTAGCAATGCTGGAAGTGGTAAGTCTTGACAATAATTTAAAGGAAGACCTTTTATTTAAAGGAATTAAAGACCTTTAATTTAAAGGAACCCTGTTAATGGGTTGTGTGTAATTAATTAGCAGTTCTGAGGTGCAGCACCTGCATTCACTCTGCTGCTTCCTGAAGGAAATCTTGTGTTTCCTGGGGCACGTGAAATGGAAATCATGAGTTTGGTGTCCGTGCCTGTGTTCTCCCAGGTTGCATTCCAACATTTCCAAGAGCTGGATGAGCACATCAGCTACGTAGCAACGAAGGTCTGTCACCTTGGCGACCAGCTGGAGGGGGTAAACACGCCACGGCAACGGGCTGTGGAGGCTCAGAAGCTGATGAAATACTTTAATGAGTTTCTGGATGGAGAGCTGAAGTCTGATGTTTTTACAAACTCTGAAAAGGTAAGAGCTGTCAGCGGGATGAAAGCAGTTCAAAGCAATAAGCGGGACTGCCCTAATTACAAGCTGCTACCATGACTTACCATGGGCAGACTTCAAACCACTGAGTGACTGACTTGTTAAAGTTTCATTGTTCTGAAATGGAAATTAACAACACTGGGCTGCAGATTGCTGATAAAGCATTTGTATTCAGTGATGCTTAATGTGGCAATGTTGGCATTTTTCATTTTATGAAATTATCGGAGATTTGGGAAACGCTGGGAGGGCAACTTTGGAGTGCAATACAATATCTGCCTCTTTCCTTTGAACCCCTTGCCTCAGATCCATCCTGTAAAGCAGAACGTTTCTGAATGCCACTTCTTTGTGAAACTTTGCTCTGTTGGGTCAGTCTGCTGGCCTTGGATACCTTTTTGTCACAGCATGCCTTTGGGCTTTGTATAGTCCTGTGGTTATGTCCCCACCCTTGGAATTTAGAGGAACCAGGCAGGAAAACTTCAAAGAAATGTTCAAGCATTTTGTTTTTCTTGTGCTTCAAAAGTATGTTCATGAAGCAAATACAATCTGAGTGGTGTGGCAAACAAATAAACTGAAGGAAAAGAGTCCAGCTCCAAGCAAAAAGACACACATTGGGTTTCCCTATGCAGTTTAAGTAAAGTTGTTGATTTGGGTTTGTTGGGATTTTTTTCTGTGTGGTGTATCCTGAAGAATCTTCCTTCTGTCTTTAAATTCTGTGCAGTGGTACGATTGTAGTCAGGAAAAAAATTATAATATGTGGAAACAGCAAAAGCTTGATTCACACATTCAGCAAAAAAATCTGTGCTTGAAATGCAGCTCACAGAAGACCTGAGAACAGGTTAATAGTCACCCCTCCCCACTGAGCTGGAGGTATCTCTCAGGGAAATGAAAAGCTAATCATTTTATATAGTTGTACTCCCAAGGAGTCACTTGCACAGTGACTTTTGATTCATGGTCTGTGGATATATGGTAATTACCAGTTGATAGCTTGCCCTAATTCAAGAGGGAGCAGAGAGAAACTTTCCTGATTTCCAAGGAAAACAGAAAGGGTTCAGCATACTGAAAGTTCTTCTATGGACAGCCTTTTCCAGAGCTGCATGAATTTTTTCTTTTCTTTTTCCCTAAGGAGTGATAAAACATGCATTTTAAGAATATTTAATGGCAGCATAGTAAATAACAAAAGATAAGTTAGAGAATAATGTGTTGTCTGTTCAAGAGGCTCATAGAATTCAACTTTTAGTTTATTTGTAAATTAAAGTTTCATGATACATCCTGTTGGAGGACCAGAAGAATTTGGTAGATAAATAGGGTAAACCTGGAAATCTGTAAACAAATGAATCTCTGTACACCCAGATGAATAATAAGATACTCAGCAAGACAAATATAAAGGCCTTGAATTTTGTGCCAGTCTGCAGGGGAAGGGTGTGGGAACACAAACCAGAATTTCTGGGTACAGGTTATCTTAGTGAGGCTAATTTCAGAATCCTCAGATGGATTCTTTAACATTTTGCCTCCTAGTTTGAACAATAACTTGAAGAAGTGTTTGTAAAAGAGCCTGCTGAGACAGGAGCTGTTACATCTTAATGCATCTTTGAACTAAAAATACTTCTGAAGTGTGAGATGGTAACAAATATTCTTAAATGTGAAACCTTATGCTTTATCAGTGGCTTCTGATCTTCAAACTGATGGGGTTTTAGATAATGTTATGATCTTTTTTGTGCTATTCCAGCCCTCACAAGTGAGGACTTTTCTTTGAGATGTTGAGGGGATGCTATGAAAGCAGAGGCACAAAACAGAATATAATGCACTTACTTCCTAATTGATACTTTTCTCAGTAGTGTCTCTTCTTAAAATCTGTTGGATTCCTTTCTTTCCCTACACTCCATTTGTTGCTTCCTGCTTTCTCCCAGCCATACTGAGCAGTTTCTGACTTATCTCTGTGAAGGTTTTCCTTGCTGTCTTGTCCCATCCTATGTATTGTGTCTCCATCCTCTGAATCCTTGTAATTTCCCTTGTGCTGCCAGCTAACCAGTCTTTCTTCTCTACTGAAGATGCTTGAAGTGAGCAAATCACTCCAGTTAGCACAATTAAACTATCAAAATACTCAGCAGCTCACTTGTTTATCATGCAATGACATTGTCCTGCTTAATATGTTTGCTGTTGTTCTTATGTCCATTTCTCTGTTTATGTTCTGTACTTAATATTATTTCAGTGTGCCTTTTCACTTGTGCATGTTTTGTGTTAAAATTCTCTCTTGCTATTATTGCTCCATGATTTTTCAGTTGTTTTTTTCCCAGATACATTATAGCCTTTAAGTTGTATTTTCCAAAATCGATATTTGTTTTTATTTTAATTGTTTCTAGAAGCCTGATTCAATTAAAAATTAAGTATGTCCGAGTTTAATCAGAAACCATGGAGAATTGATTTGTCCTGGCTCGTCTTGTGCTTAAGCAAAAGTCCTGAAGTCAATGAAATCTAAGTTAGTTAACAGCTATTGTGTGAAGAGGAAACAAAGAAAATGTGTTTGTGGGATTTTTTGGTTTGGTTTTTTTGGGGGGTTTTTGTTTGTTTGTGAGGTTTTTTTGTTTGTTTGTTTTGATTTTGTAGCATTGGTGAATAACTGCTAATATATAGACAATTCTGTTGATCACTGTTGTTAGGTATTAAGGTTGCTGCCAGCTAATAGAAATAACTGCTCTTTCACTGGATTTATTTGAGGAGTGTAGCAGCTTCTGCCTTAAGAGGCCATTGTAAGCTGACAGTTCAAAACATAAGCTGCTCTTAATAGTCAGAATGGATGCACTTGGAGTGCCCCTGTTTTTGCTGAACAACCAACCCAGTGTGATGCCTGTGCTCTCTATTCTTACCTGTGTGTCTGCTTCTATTCTTGAAAAGTTTTAATCCAGCCTGCTCTAAGTGGTGGCAGAATAGGATTTCATTGCTTCCTCCCCTCTCACTTTGGTTCCCTGGATCATCACTAATAGGAAACACGAGATTAAACTGCACATTCTCCATGTTCTCCATTGTGTCAGCTTATTAAGCTTTTAGTCATCAAATAATTCAGGTTGCAAGAGATCTCTGAGATCATCGAGTCCAACCCTTCCCCCAGCATTGCCAAGGCCACCACTGCCCTGTGTCCCCAAGTGCCACATCCATGTGGCTTTTAAATCCCTCCAGGGATGGGGACTCCACCACTGCCCTGGGCAGCTGTTCCAGTGCAACCCTTTCCATGAAGAATTTTTTCCTAACATGAACTTAAACCTCCCATGGGACAACTTGAGGCCGTTCCCTCTCCTCCTGTCCCTGTTCCCTGGGAGCAGAGCCCGACTCCCCTGGCTGTCCCCTCCTGTCAGGGAGCTGTGGAGAGCCAGAAGGTGCCCCCTGAGCCTCCTTTTTTGCAGGCTGAGCCCCCCCAGATGTGTGCTCCACATGTGTCAGGTTTGGCCCAGTCAGCACTGCTTAAATCCACTGAAGTTCAGTTGAAACCAGCTGCACTCCCCACACTTTGAAATTTGTGTTTTCCATCATTTTTTCAGCCTAATGAAGCAGTCACCAAGCACTTCTTAGATGCACTTCCTGTGCTGATTGATGGTGGAAGAATAATCACAAATTTGTACAATGTGTTATCTTTATTTATCAAGTTTTATATTTGTACAACTATTGTTATTTTGTAGCTGTGTAATTAACTGACTTCCATCTTGATTTTTGCTTTGGACCTCAAGAGTTTATAATTTCTAATGCAGCTTCCATTTCTCCTTCTTTGGGAGAATGCTCTGTTTTGATCCCCTTTTTCCCCTTTTCTCCCCTCTCCATGTCAAGCATGGTCAGGGCTTTTTTTGGTGTGAGCTGTTTGTCCAGTCAGCTCACACACCTCCACAGACATCCCCAGTGGGAACATGTAATGTGACTTCTCATCATTTTTTGACCTATATAACTTCATGTTAAAGAAAAATACCTTAAGCATCTTAAAAGTACATATGGGAACTTGAAGGGGTTGATCTCTTGCCACGGGTATGTCAACTCAACCAGCTTTAGAAATAGGAACTTTGGGTATGAAAATTGGACAGGGGGGGAAAGGAACAGCCCCAAATCAGACCTTCTCTGATAATTCTGTCATGTTTTCCTCTCACCAGATTAAAGAGGCAGCTGATATTATTCAGAAACTGCATTTGATTGCACAGGAACTGCCTTTTGACAGGTAAAAATCTATCTGAACATCTTTTTAAGAAAATAAATCTTCGCCTAGCTACGATTTTCTGATGCTTCCCTTGTCTCCCTTTTTGCTGCTGTGCTTAGTGATTCACGGAGCTTTTGAGCTGGATTGTGTGCTTATTTCTCTCTCCTCTATTCTCAAATTTGTGTTCACGCACTCATGTTGTAGGATCATCTTTACATACACATCCTAAACTGCTTAACAGACTTTTAATGGGATAATTTTGCTTTGCTGACTTAATGCTAGATTTGAATTAGATGCTTGTAGGTTTTCAGGGATATAAAGCGGGTAACTTTTCTGTCGTCTTTGTGCTGCATGTTTTCATTTGGAAGCAGAGTGCCTGCTATTCATGATCCGGGATGCCTGTGATTTCTCATGTGGTGTGGATTTGAATTTAATCATGCAATTTTTTTTTTTTTTTTTTTTTTTTGTTGTTAACAGGTTTTCTGAAGTAAAATCAAAGATAGCAAGTAAGTTATCTATCCAGTTCAATCCATATTGCTGTATTTGAATTGTTAAAGATGATTAAAGAAGTAAGCAATACTGTCAGTATTACAGTTTTTGCCTGTATTACATTGCCTGATGGGTTTTTGTTGTTATCCCCTTTCCTCTGCAGGTAAGTACCACGATTTAGAGTGCCAGTTAATTCAAGAGTTTACCAGTGCTCAGCGCCGAGGAGAAATCTCCAGAATGAGAGAAGTAGCAGCAGTTTTGCTTCACTTTAAGGTAAAAACTGAGGGGTTTAAATTAAATACATGAGTAAAACCGACCCACAGTACAATAAGTGCCTGTTTTAAGTGAATGTGTTTGTGTGGGCACAGCCCCCATGTCAGATAATGTGTAACTTTAGAAGGACTGAGGTGCTCAGTCTGAAATCAAATGCAGGGGAATAAAGGAGGCAGATGAGGGGGATTGGGGGCAGCATCAGTGGAGAACTTTCTAAGATAATCTCTTCTTACTTGGGTGTGAACTGACTTTTATACTTGAGAAAGAATGTTGAAACTTGAGGTGTAGATCCACGTAGAGTGGTGGTAAGTGGAATTATGTTAGATCTGTAACAAAAATGGGTTTGGAAAAGTCTGTACTTTCAATGAATCTGGTTTGGGGTTTTTTTGAGTAAATTTTTTACAGGCCTTGTATTTCCTTGATTTCATTTTGTCCTGAAAGCATGAACAACCTGCTCTAACACTGAGTTGTTTTGCTCCTTCCACAGGGCTATTCCCACTGTGTTGATGTGTACATAAAACAGTGTCAAGAGGTAATGCAGTTTGGTTTACATTATTTCTTTACTTACATTACATTTTTGATTTATTTAGCCCTATAGGTTGTTGTAAATATATTCTAAAATGTGCTTCTCAATCCCTAGGGTGCATTCCTGAGGAATGATGTCTTTGAAGATGCAGCCATTCTCTGCCAGAGAGTGAATAAGCAAGTTGGAGAAATCTTTAGCAATCCAGAGACTGTGCTAGCCAAACTCATTCAAAATATCTTTGAAGTTAAACTTCAGGTATTTCAAATTTTAACACGTTGAAGTTCATTGAGGAACCTCTTAATAAAAAAATATTTTATCTAGTAATAGCAGTCAATGAGAATTTACAGTATTTGTAATCTTTGTATAATGGTGTAGAATCAACTCATTGCTCTGTAATAATTCAGACAGGTAACCAAGCCCATATCAAATAAATCTGCTTGTGCTCTGAAGACAGGGTGACTGCAAATACTCAAATTCAGTATGTAAAATCATTAGGGAATTGCTGTGTTCTTTGGGTAATTCATGAGATGTCTGACACGAGTTTGATTTCTTCTCTATGCCCCCTACCAAGAATATGTCAGGAAAAGAACTTCCACAGTTCATATCTTCAGTTTGCTCATTCTTGGATTTGGGTGTCATGTGTGAGGTTAGCAGTGGATAAGTGAAAATAATTTGTGTTGTGAGTACTGTCTTGCAGCTAATGCAATATTTATATGAAAATCTAGAATAATTGAAAATACTAAGTTTTTCATCCTGCAAACACACTCACTTAAGTGCTTAAAGTGAACAGCAAGACTTCCCTTGCAAAAGGCAATTTCCCCATAGATGTTGTTCTTAGAGTGTAGAGATTGAGCTTGTGTTTCAACCCCAATTTTGTCAGTTTTGAATTAGTATTTTATGGTAAATAATAGTTTTGTCCCAGTATTCAGTGATAAGAAGGCTCTAAGCTTGTATCTGCTTTGTGTATGTATTATGGTAAGCAAATATGTAACCAGTTCTTTTGCCTTCTGTCAGCTGCAGAAATGCCCTGAGGCCTCTGGAGCTTTTGATTCTTAAAGTGAGGGGATTTTGTGTTAGTTGGTCAGATATTTTCGAAGCCATGTGCCTTTTGTCTTTGCTTCACACATTACTGTTCTGTATTATTAAATAATTTTCTCCTACAAGTGCATTTAACTCTCTCTGTGGATAATGCAGGAAGTGCAAATTAGAGATTTAAAAACAAAAGAGAGATGAGTTACCTTAAGTAAGATCTACACTTTGCAGGAAATTCCATATAATCTAGGAAGTGGTGAGTATGACCTGTGGTTGTCAGTTGATCTTCTAACAGATGCACCAAATTTTGCAGAGTTATGTGAAGGACCAGCTGGAAGAACACAGGAAATCAGATGCAGAACAGTATCTTAAGAATCTCTATGATCTATATACAAGGTATTTATATATCAAGGGTGAAATTATTGGATGGAAGTTATTGGAAAATAAATGGATTTATTGTCAAGAAAAAAAAAGCCAAAAACGTTAACTTCTCATAAAAGCAGAAACATTTTTTTGTCTATTAACCTTTCCAGTGATAGGTTTCCTAAGGCAAATTTAAAATGGCCATTATTATTTTCAATGGGAATTACTGTGATCTTCAAGAGTAATTCCAAAACTGTGCAAAAGCCAATCCTCCCCATCTCCCTGGCAGCTTGATTGCAGTGGTGCTGTGTGCAATTAAACATGAATTATGTGAGATTCTTTGCTTAAATGTAAAACTGCTCCAAGTCTTAATCACCATCAGGGTTCTGTTGTGCTGTGTACTTTACAAACGTGTAATGCTGTAATTCATCCACATTCAACCTTTTTCTCCCCTTCCCTTCTTTGTTTCTTTTGCATAAAGAACCACTAATCTGTCAAGCAAATTGATGGAATTTAACTTGGGTACCGATAAGCAGACTTTCTTGTCTAAGCTTATCAAGGCCATTTTCATTTCCTACTTGGAGAATTACATTGAGGTGGAAATTGGCTATTTGAAAAGTAGGAGTGCTATGATTCTGCAGCGCTATTATGATTCCAAAAACCACCAGAAGAGGTCCATTGGCACTGGAGGGTAAGTTCCTTCTGGGAAGTTTTGTGATTTTCAAGTGGAAGAGGGAGGTGGTGAGGGGAGAAAGGCTCTATTTGCCATGTCAGATGCACAGTGATGAACTGCCAGAGACCTACAGCTTTTTATAATTTCCTTTCACTTTATGTTCTGCTCAAAAGTGTGTTGCTCTCAGTACATGTGAAATGTACTCAGTGCATGGTATTTGTACGTGCTGGAAATGAAAAATACCAGTTAAACCTATGTTTCAACTTAGGATCCAGATCCACAAAAGGACTGAAGCAAAACTAAGGTACCTAAAGCATGTCTATGTGTGTATCTAAAAGCATACATTTTTTTTCACCTGCCCAGGTCTTGTGGTCCCCTCCCAAGACCTAGGAAGGGGAAAAGACCATAGCAATGTCAGTGAGAAAGCTCTTAGTGAGCCCAGAAGATGCAATGGACTTAGAGAAAGGTAAAACAAGACTTCATTATCCTCAGGGTAGAAAAACTAATGAAGGAGTAGTGAGAAGTGGGATAGGAAGTATTAAAACTGGTGTGAAGCAGAGGTGCACCTTTCAAAGAGCTCCTGGGTTCAGTGTGTCAGGAATGAGGAATGATATGGAAAAAGCAGCAGTGAAGTAATTAAAAAAAAAAAAAAGCAAAGATGAAAATTTAATTTTCTTGGGGAAAATTAAATTTATTGTAGTGTGTCACTGTATGGGTTGTTTTATGCATGGAAATGTGTCGGAGCATGCTTGACTCAATAAAGGACTGCTGAGATAATGGATGAGGATGAGAGGATTTGTGGGTGTGGATGAGATAGGAAGCTCTCATTAGTGCTTGGAAAGTGCAGAGTGACAGAGTGTATGGAGGCTAAATTTGTCCAGGGAGCACAAGTGCTGTAGGATTCCAGTGAAATCACTCTTGTCCCACAAAGGGGAGTGGCTGCTCCCACATGTGAATGTGCCATGCTAGAACCCAACTGACCATGGAATCAGAGGTGCTAGTTTGGCATTTACTGGCAATTTTTGTTTTTAAAGCTTGCAAGACTTGTCTTAATGCTTGCACATCCTAAACTGTGTCTTGGGTCCTGTTTTTTGAGTTAACAGCTAAAAGATCCTAAATTGTTGTTGAGCTTGAGTACCAGAATTTCCACCCAGTGAAATCTCCTTGGGGTCTGTCTTTGTTCCAGTATTCAAGACCTCAAAGAGAGACTAAGGCAACGAACAAATTTACCCCTGGGGCCAAGCATTGACACACATGGGGAAACTTTCCTGTCACAAGAAGTGGTGGTCAACCTCTTGCAAGAAACCAAACAAGCTTTTGAAAGGTGTCACAGGGTAAGTTTGCTTCCTGTGATCTCCCTCAGTGGTGTAATTTTGTGTGTGGAATTAAGGACTGAGCTTAAGTTTTTTGGTTGAAGTGGGATAGGAAGAAAGGACATTGTCAAATTCTTGTGCTTTGCATAGAAATGGAGCCACAGTGGAGGCTGAGGGTTTGCTTTTACACGTGGATCTGGTTGTATTTTGTGGGTGTTAATGCAGGCTGGTTTTGGAGGAAATGGGGATGGTTAAACCTACTGGCTGCATTGCTTTTCTTACTAAATTAGACCCAAGACTGAGAAACCTTTAGTGTGGTTTTCTTTTAAAAATACACTGAATAATTCAACAGTTGTTTTCCTGCCTCAAGTGTAATTTCTTATTACATTAGTGAATGATCACCAACAAAATGCTGAGAGGAATAGTCTTAAACATTATTTACCTTGGTTACCCTCTACAGTCCTTTAAATGCTTCAGTCTAACATGAAAAAGGTATTTTATTTCTGATTAAATTGCTGGTTTTACTGCCTGTCAGTCATATTTGTCTGGTATTTGGTGTAAATGAAAACCCTTGAAATTTAATTGCAGTCTTAAATGCTAGTGATTTTTTTATTAGTTAAACACACTGATTTCTTGGAAATTTTAATTCCTCTACCATTCTCAATGAGCTTAGGGCAGCAAAACTTCACATCAGATATTTAGATGGTTTGATATTTTATAAATTTAGTGAGGCCAAAGATAGAACAGGGTACAGACACAGGACTGTTACCTGCACACCCTTGGGATCACCACCTTCCTCAGGGTGAGAATCAAGCAGGTAGATCATTCTTTTTCTCAATATCCTAGTTGCTAGAAGCAGTTGTTAAATTCATGATATAAACTAATTTTTTCCAAATGTGCACAGTCTTTTTTTTTTTTTTTTTCCTGCCTTCCCGTTGGGATCAGATTGAATAGAAATTATTTTAAAATAACTGTTGTGGGGTGGAAACCCCGATAGATCTTGGCATGTAAGGAGATTTCCAGAATTATGGTTTTAGAATTTAGGGGTTTGTGGTTTGGCAACTCACTATGCAAAAGATGAGTTAGTCCCTGGCTAACTAATTGTGGTATTTATGTCACATTGCAGATGTGTGCAGATACCCTGGCTCTGCCAGCTGTCACTGCTTTAGGAAAAATAAGTTGGTAATTCTGCTGTAGCCATGTATTGAAATATTTCACTGTTTGGGAGTCTCTGTTGTTGGGTTTTTGGGTTTTTTTGGAGGGGGGAAATACAGCAGAAATATTTGTAAGTGTTGTGTAAATTACCTCAAGTTGCAATAATAATCTTCATTCCTTGAAGCTTCATGAAAGTCTTCACCTAATTCCTTAAGAACCAAAGCTGTATTTCCTGGGTACAAAAGCCCTGTCACGTTTTTTCTTTAGAAAAGGGATTTACTGACAGGTTGCTGTCCGAAATCCCACGTTGCTTACAGCTCATCAAAGTCCAGATGCTGAGTGTAAATGTGGGCATTGCTGCACTTAATAAAAGTGCTCATGCTCCATTGACTCCAGCTGAACTGTGCTAAATGTAGCCAGGTTCAGCTGCATTATTTTTGCTCCAGTGATGAAAGAACACAAACTGGAGGTCCAGCTAACCCCGTGTCCTGCTTCTCACTGTGGCCAGTGCCAGAAGAGTGTTAAAAGAATAAGAATACAGGGTATGGATACAGTAATCTCTTCTGTGTGCATTTCCCCAGCATTCAGTGGCATGCAGGTCAGGTAGTTCCTGAGACTGCATCTGGAAAACTGTTGTAAGGACTATTAATTAATATCTTCTTTTATTATTGCTCCTGTTATTATCAGAAATTGTTTATGCTTTTGCTTATTGTAGCATCCTATAACAACTTCAGTTTTCTTGTAAATGCTGAAGGGTTTATTGATAGGCTGTTCCTGAATAATTCTCTCTATGGGTGTTTTTCATTTAGAATAAAATTCCAATTATTTTGGAATACTTGTTACATTTTAAGCTTATCCCCTATTCAATATCCAATAAACTTTCAAATCTATGTAGAACTGACCTTTAGGATATTTTTTCTCTTTTTCTTTAAAGCTCTCTGATCCCTCTGACTTACCCAAGAATGCTTTCAGAATTTTTTCTATGCTTGTAGAGTTCTTATGTACTGAACACATCGATTATGCATTAGAAACAGGCCTTGCTGGTGAGTACAGTATTTATTTCCTGAGCATTTCATCTCCTTGGCCTTTCTGTGCAGATGATCTTTGCTGTGCCTTATTGATTGGCCTTGTACAGGATGTGTTGGTTAAATGAAATTTGTTTTGTGTGTTTGGGGGTCGACATTTAATGGCTTCTAAAGTGTAACTTTCATTTGGGGAATTGGTGCACGGATGGAAACGTGCTTGTGTCTTCAAAAACATTTTTATCATAGAAATTGGGAGATCAGCATTCCCTACCTCTGTATTCTGTGTCATAACAAGAGAACGTTTTTATATTAAGTCTTAACTGTTTACAGGAATTCTGTGCTTGTTTGTATATTTGTGTGTTTAGAGTGACAGTGAATAAGAAAACTTGTTTAAAGAAGTTAAAATCTTGACTGTGAGAACCTGTCTTTCTTGTCAGACAGCATCAATCTCACGTTCTGAAGGAGTTTTTAAATTGACTGCTCTGCCTTGCTTTCAGAAATGTTACCAGTAAGGTATTTCTGTGCTTATGCTTGTTACCAATATAGCTACGAGAAGAATTCTATATATGGCACCGTGGTAAATTTTTGAAACTCTAAGCCTGTGATTTAAGCATTCATGGAAAAATTCTGCATATTTAAAAAGTCATCATGCTAATTATAAGAACTGCGTATCGTTACAATTCTAATGGAACCTTCTTTGCTTTAGGCATTCCCTCTTCTGATTCAAAGAATGCAAATCTTTATTTCTTGGATGTTGTCCACCAGGCCAATACTATTTTCCATTTATTTGACAAGCAGTTCAATGATCATCTGATGCCATTGATCAGGTACCTTTTGATTAGCATTTCCTCTGGAAATGGTCTTTTTTTTTGGTGAAAAAAGCAATTTTTTTCATTTCTCATCTCTGTTAAGAGGAGTTTGTGCTTGGAATAGTTCAACTTGATATTGTGGAAGATAAAATACTGTCGTGGGAGGGGGAAGAAGGGAAGTTTAAACAAATTGGTTCCTTTGGAAACAAACGGGAGAGGGTGAGCTCCAGGAGTATTGAGAGGAAGGAGAGACATGTTGCTCCTTGGGGACTTTGCTGCTCATTCCAGGTGGGACTGAAGGGGGTTTGTGGCTGTGCCCTTTTCCTGATGGGGTGGGAAATCTTCACTAGATCCTGCTGGAAGCAGCAAACCCAGCAGACGAATTTGTTTTTGATATTTTAACACTGCCACACATCTTCTGTACTGTTCCAGTTCTTCTCCTAAATTATCTGAATGCCTTCAGAAGAAAAAGGATATCATAGAACAGATGGAAGTGAAGCTGGATATGGGCATTGACAGGCAAGTAGAGATTTAAACTTTCTCCTAATCTTACAAACCACACCTTTGTGATATATGTTAACTGTTCTTTTAAGCATGAGTTATTCCTGAATAGAAAATTGATATTTAATTTTTTTTTTAAACAGGTAAACATGCATTACTGTGCATAGAAAATTTAGATTTTCTGTGGTTAGAGGGTCAGGTTTTCCATGGCAGATTCCTGACCCGTAAATGCTTCTGGAAGGATGTTAAAGGGTTTGGGTTATCTTGAAAGAGTGCAATAACTCAGTGTTACCTTATTGTCTCAAACTGGTATTTTTTTCTACTTTGAAAGAGGGAGAAATGATGATTGAAATAGGTTAAACACTTGCAGGATTTCCATTAGGAGCAAGGTTTGACAAAAATAGGTTAAATGATTTGCTGGGATCTGTGCAGTGCTTTGGATTAGACTGAGTTGTGGAAGTCTGGAGACCTGGAATAATTTTCATTCTGACATTGACTTGCTTTGAGGTTATGACTCATTTAATCTTTTTTCTATTTCTCAGAGTAAAAATGAGGGGATAGCTATAAAAATTGCAAATTATCAGCTGTTTTGCAGCAGAGGACAATAATAAACTCTCGAGCTTAATGTTAGGAAATGGAGCTGTTGTGTGATGCCCTACTTTTGATTTGGTGTTTTATTTTCTGTAAGTGCAAAGAGAAAGGTGGAAATAGGGGATGTAAGTGGCAATTGAGATTTTAGCTGCTCCTGCTGCAGGTGACCTTAGAGGTTTAAACACAAAGGTGGAAATACTTGAAGCACTGAGGGCACAGCTTAGATCTAGACAGATACAGGTCAGTCATCAGTGTTACAATGGTTTGTTTGTGTTAAATAATTAATCTCTTAAACACTTAGGAGAACAAGTTCTTGTCAGAAGACAGTCCATTCAAAGGTTTGTGGATGAAGAATTCAAAAAAATTTGTGTTTCAGCACATAAAAAAACGAGATTAGTTTTGAGATGAACATTACATGTAAAATGTGTTTGTGGGGCTGTTTCATGCAGCTTTGTGGTGCCACTGATGCTGTTAAGAATTGATTGTCTTGCTTAAAGGAATGAGTTTAAAAAATAAAGCAAATTTTTGAAACATTGATGGTTTCAGCTTTATCCAATCTGGAAAAGTCCAAGTGCAGCTTCTTGAGAACCATTTACAGCAATTACCTACCTCAGTAACAGTGATTTATTAGCCAAACAGAATTAATTCAGCTGGTTTTCTCTCAGTATGTATTTTGTGTAAACAGCCTTCTGGGAGTATTTATTCCAAATGGAAATGGAGGAGAATGTGAAATATAATTTCTTTAAATGATATGGATTGTGGAATGAAGTACACCTGAAATGCAATTCTGAGCTCTGTGCATAGGAAAAAAGGAGTTTGGTCCCTCTTTGGGCACATGTATTCTTCTCCACCCCACCCCAGCTTGAATCCTTCAAGGCCTGTAATGTCCTTGACAGTTTTCTGTGGGAAGAATGGAGAGGTGAGGGGAGTGAAGGAAAGGGGAGGGGAAAAGAAGAGAGCCAGGGGGATGTTCCTGGCCAGGGTGGGCACTGGGAGAGGTTTGCAGCCTCTGGCGCCTGCTTTGCTGTTTGACCTTTGCTTTGGACTTGAAGGAAAGCAGGGCCTTGACCTTAGATAATGTTCTGAACAGATAAATCCTATAAAGGGGAAATAATTGAGGCTGTAAAACTCCATTAGATTTCTGGGAACAAGAGAAATGCCAAGCTCTGGCAAAGGAAGAGGGTTTTTCTTTCCCCTCACCCCTCCTTCATTTTCCAAGTGTTTTCTGATGCTTGCTTCTGACTAATATGCAATGTGATCTAATTCTGCTAAACTCCTTGGAATGCTTCCTTGGGAGTCTATCTGCATTGAAGGATGCTGTCCAATTCCTCTGAAGAGCTGGATTTGAATGGATTACCTCACAATTAATGTGTCCCCTTTAAAAGCAGCAGGCCAGCAGGCTGTGTGCTGTGCTCCAAGACACTGAACTTGGAGGAAAGAGTTTTTGGGGGATTTTTTGGCTGATGCTCCTTTTTCTAACTGCATACTTAAAATCAAGCAGACCTTCTCTATAGAAAAATATTAGGTGCTGGGTTTTTCCCCTCGTTGCTTTACGCTGCTTAGTTTTGTGCAGAATCATGTCAGTATATGCAAATATAAAAATCAAAGAAATGAAAAAGTTCCCTTCAAAACCCAATCTGTATTTGTGACTTTAAAGGACACTGAATTGTATGATTGGACAGATGAAGCACATCTTGGCTGCAGAGCAAAAGAAGACAGATTTCAAACCAGAAGATGAAAACAATGTTTTGATTCAATATACAAATGTAAGTAACCAAAGTCCCAGCTCATGAGTGTTACCAGGAACAAGATGTTCCTTACCAAACTCCCATTAGACAACATGTACATTTGCTTAATTCACTTCCATTTTGCACCAAACACTTCCAAACTCTGTTGTGGACTTATTTTCTCAAGCTGAAAAGGAACATGAGTAGTTCTTATCTAAGTGTCAGACACAAATCAGTAGGTGCTGGAGGAAATGGCACATTCTTTGCCCTCCCAAGAGGCCCAGATTTGGAACAAGGCTTTTAGGTCATAATTAGCTTTGAGCTATCAGTTTCAGAAAATCAATCATCAGGTACTCTCTAGTTACTGGGTGCTTTTTCTTCTCAAAATGGCAGGAACATGGCCAAGCATTACAGGTACAGCATGAACATTTTGCTGCACCATATTGTCCTTCCCACTGAGTGTGTCTGACTCCCAGCTTGGGGCTGCTGGGGTGGCTCTCATTAGGCTCTTCTTGGGAACAAGGCAGGAAGGAGTTGGGAACAAACTGAATGGGAAGAAGTGAGAGCATTCCCTGAATGCCTGCAGCCAGGTGGGAATGGGAGAAGTGCAGCAGTAGGGTATAGAGTGTGGTACTCTGTGGGGAGGGTGAAGAAGGCTGTTAATTTGGATTTATAATTGTGGCTGACAAGAGGTTTTTAATCACGCACCCCTTTGGTGGATCATTGAATTAAAAGTCCAAATGAAAATGTTCTATTCTGAACTGATATGAAGGATAACTTAATTGAATATTGTCTTGCATCCATCTTTCTGCTGGCATTTTTGCATCTTTGTGTGGCAAATAAAAAGAAATTTGGGAGATTCTTAATTGGAAGATGACTAATTTCAGTGATGTATTGGGAAAGTTTAAAGTGAGTGACTGATGTTCAGCTTGTGATGTGGAAGCCACTTTGAGAAGAACAGAGTTCTAGAAAGTAGATTACCTAATTCTTATTTACTCCTTTTTATTTTTTAATCTAGGCTTGTGTGAAAGTCTGTGGCTATGTTAGAAAACAGGTGGAGAAGATCAGGAATTCCATGGACGGAAAGAATGTGGACACGGTTTTGATGGAGCTTGGGGTTCGTTTCCATCGCCTCATCTATGAACACCTACAGCAATATTCCTACAGCTGCATGGGAGGAATGCTGGCCATCTGTGACGTGGCTGAGTACAGGAAGTGTGCCAAAGACTTCAAGGTGAGCCTGTCCACGAGGAGACAATGATGGTTGTAAATCCTCTCTCAGGAGGAAGCGTTTTGAAAACGTCGATGGATATTCTAAGACTTGAAGCAACTCTAATTACTTCTGGTTTTTTCCTTTGTTTCCTCTTGCCCACAGATTGCGCTGGTCTTACAGCTCTTTGATACCCTGCATGCACTTTGCAACCTTCTGGTTGTGGCCCCAGATAATTTGAAGCAGGTTTGCTCAGGAGAACAACTTGCTAACCTGGACAAGAACATCCTGCACTCCTTTGTCCAGCTGCGTGTCGACTACAGGTCTGCTCGTCTCGCTCGTCACTTCAGCTGAGAGCATGGCAGGACACCTTGCACCTTGGGGCAGCCTCAGTTGTTAGAAAGCACAGGGAATTATTTCTTACCAACCATGGGTGTAACTTTTGTGGGACAATGACTGTTCAGGATAAAGCAGCAGCCATATTTAAACCTGGCCGTGTAGAAGGCGAGCAGGTAAAAATCTGGATGGTGTTTCATGTTAGCTCAAGTTCTCCCAGTGAAGAATTTCAGAAATCTACTTGCTACTGATTTTTCTTTTTTTTTTTTTAATTGGAAACATGTCAGTGTAGGAGAGCAAATGGTGCATTGAAAGTATTTTAGACTTCAATATTGAATTATCAGATACCATTTGTTAGACTTGAACTACAGAGCATAGCGTAGGTAATGGATTACATAGAATAGACCAGTGTAAAAACATTCTTCATCAATTTTAATGACTTAGACTTCAGCACAGCTAATCATAATCAAATTATCTTTGATTGGTGTTTCTAAGTCATTTCTTTCATTTAAAACGTTATCCTGCTCAATGTAATTTCTTGCTCTAATTAATTAGCTTGGAATTTCTTTGAGATGTAGGGGTAAAACAGTATCCCAGAAACGTAATTTATTCATTGTGTAGCATTCTAAACAGAACTAAAGTGGTGGAAAGTTTTGGATTTTTTTTATTTTATTTTTGGTTCTTTGGCTTTGTTTTGGTTTTTTTTTTTTTTTACCTAATAGTCAAGAGCCCACTGGAATGTACTGGCTTTGTATGATCTGACATTATTGTTTCTGTTTGATACCAGCACACTGAGTTTTATATATGCTCCTGAAGTAACTGCAGCTGCCTTGCCTAAGGCATCCTTATTAAAAGTGAAGGTGCCCATTGTTGGGTTACTGTAAAAGAACTTTTTCTCCTGTCTTATTTTGTATGTAAATAAATGCAAATTCTAAGGAAGTGAAAGGATAAAATGTAGCCCAGTTTTTCCTATGTGGCAGGAATGGCTCCAGCAAAAACCTAGAGTGGGAAATTCTTGTGGTGAAGAGAATTGATCCTCAGTGCCTGAGCAATATAAAACGTTGAAGTGTGTGAAAGCTGCTCTTCCAGTGATCATAACTTTGCTATTGGACAGAGGCTGCTCTGTGTTTGCTGTGCTCCAGTGTTTATTCAGGTGTTCCTGACATGGACCCACAGTGTGCATACAGTGACCTGAAGCAACAGCAGTGTTTGAAACATCTGGGGTGGCTTTTCCACAGCTGGAAATGGTTGTAAAAATAGAGTTTTTTTCAGAGTAGGCTCTTGTGGAAACCAGATTGGAACAAATCCTTTCTAACAAGTTCCTTCTACTGTGAGCTCAGCACGTTATGGAAGCTTCTTTGTTTCCCATCTCCAGAGCAGCATTTCTATCCATTCACTTTATGGGGTTGGTCAAATAATTTTATTTTCCACTTCTGTTAATGAATTCCCAGGTGTGGTCAATATTGACAAGACTTGCTGGAACTTCTCTTGCTTAGTTGGGGTTCTCCTGCTTCATTTTGGATTTAGGGGAGCATTCTGTCAGTACCCAGGGGAATGGATGCCAGCCTGGCTCAGTGTCCAGGGGGTCTGGCTGCTCAGCAGGGCTGCTCTGCTCTGTTCCTTGGCCATGGCAAAGCCACAAAGGGCTTTGGACACTGGAGGAGGCTCCTGCTTGTACTGCTGCCATTTTTGTTTCAAAAGCTCTGATGTGAGTTCAGATGATACCTCTCTGTTACCTCTGTAACTGAAAGCCAACAATTTTAAGGTTGTGGTTTTATGAACCAATACAAAATCTTTCTACAAAAGGAAAAAAAAAAGTGTCAATTTGCTAACACTTCAGAACAGTGAACATCATCTTGAGATTGCAGATCACAGAAGTGCTTCAGAATTTGTGGTATGACTGTTTGAATTTTTTTAAGGTTGTATGAAATGTATTTACCATGTTCCTTGCTTTATTAGCTGTGTTTTCCATGCATATGCTCAGTGCAGTATTTCCACTATGCCTGTTAACAGCAGGCAGCAAAAAGTAGGTGAATACTTAAACTTAGATCTGTAAACTCTTCCTCAATAAAATGAATTCCTTCCAGATACTTTTTTCATTTCATTTCCATGTTCCTCAAAGATATTTATACTCAATTGTATAAGCCCTTCTATTAAAAAAAAAAAAAAAAAAAAAAAAAAAGAATAAAACATAATTTTACTGACCAAATTTATCACTGGTGTGAGCTTTCCCCTTCCTTTAAAAAACCTCCCCATGCACACACTGAAAGTTTCTATTTCTGGAGAAGGCTGCATTGTCAGTCAGTTTATTTTATAATACAAGTTGGATTGGGATGGGGTAGGGGAACTATAATTTTCACACATTTTTAAGTTTAGAGCTCTTACAGCATGTAATTTAGAAAAATATTTCTAGTGGCTTCTGAATGCAATAAAATAGTATCTAAAATACAAATATGCCTTTTAATATTCATATAATGAGTTAAAGTGTTGCCTGTCTAATGTTCCCTCCTACAACATAAGCATTTATTTATCAGGCTGGCAGCCAAACCTGGGAGGGGGAGTATGTGTGTGTGTAATTATGTGGTCTACAGTTGGTGAAAATGGCTTTGCAGTAAACTGTTGTAGGCTGGGAAGGAAGCTGTGTTTTTCCCAAGTCCTGTAATTTATTAAGGTCATTTGGTATTTTGTTCTGTTTGCGTGTGCGCAGAGGGCAGGAAGGAGTTCTGTAAGTAATGCAAAAAAACTGGGAAACAGCAGTGCTTGGAAATAGAAGATAGAGAAATAGAGGGTGAGAAGTGAAGAAGACATGAACTAAAGAAGGATGTGGAGAAGGAGCAGTTGTACATGAAGAAGCACATGAAGGAGGAGGTTAAAACAGGAGTGTGATGGAAGCCTGCCATACACATCAACCTGGGAGAATAAGCAGGAGTGGCATTAAATCTCCACAACCACATCCCACCCTGAAATGCACTCAGCCTCCAGAGGAGGGGGGCTGGCTGAAATACTTGGCTGTGGAGCTGTTCATTCCTCTTGAGGCTTGGATTCAACAGCAGGAGACTCCATACCCCAGAGGGTGTCTGCTGGGAAGGACAAGTAGTGACGTGTGAGTCTGCAAGGAGTGGAAATGCAGCAGCAAGATGCAACCTCAGTGGAGGGAAGGAGAATTTGCCAGATCTGAGCCTGTGATTGATTCTCTTTGAAGCCCACAGTGAGCTGGAGGATGGTAAGTGACTGCTGGGTTTGAGGGTGGCGTGGTGTTGGCAGAGGGCAAGTCAGGCTATCCTGGCTCTGGTAAGAGGCCTTAGGCTGGATTTGGGGTTTGGTTTTATTTTCCTCTTTACAAAGTCATTTTAAGCCATTGGTGGTGTGATGGGAGTGCTGCCTGAATTCAGTGCTCCATTTCTGTAGGAGATTTTGTGTCCTGCAGTGCCTTGCTGAGGGTGAGGCCCTTTCAGTCCCTTCCTGGGCTGGGTACACCTTGTCCTGTCCTTCAAAACAGGAAGTTCCAGGTTTCTCAATCCAAACATTAACATCCTCAGTTTTGGATGTCATGACAAGCTCCAGAGCAGGAGGTGGCTCTTTGGATTAAGTTTTCATGGCAGTAACTGTCTTTGTTCAGATTAGCACTTGAGTTGAGCCCCCATGGGCAGGGAAACCAGTTTGAGGCTCTGATTTTTTTTCTCTACAAAGGAAGCAGATACCTAAATAATTGCTTGTCTAACTTTAAATGCAGGTAGCAGCCCTTTATCCTTTACCCTTCTTGTCCCAGAACATCAGGGAGGACAAGCCAGCCACCAGCTCTTTTCTAGAGGACTACAGACAGGTGGGAGCACCTTTGCTGTCCTCATGTTCTGCTGGATTTTGGCTTCTGGGCATTATTTCCTCCCCAGCACCTCCTCTGTGGGAGCTGTAAATGGAGACAGATTTCTGTTTTGCTTCTGTATCAAGGCTGGCATGGTACACTTTTTTTTTTTCCTGGTGTTTCTACACCTGTTTTAAGGAGGGACGGAGCCAGATCTCTTGCCCAGTTACATTCACTGCTTTGCTTGTGTTTTTTCCCCTCCATTCCAATTTCTTTTGGTGGTAGGAGGTTTCTATACCACATCTTCTGCTTATCTTTGAGTGGGGAAGCAGCTGTGTTTGTCTGGCGTCTTTTCTGTTGTGTGGGGCACTGCTTGCTCTGTGTCAATAGAGCCCTCAGTGCATGTGGAAACCTTGGTTTCTACTTTTATTCTGTTAGCTTTATGTCCCTGTGCCCTGTTTTCCTTTCACATCTCGGGACTGCACTGTCCCTTCCCCTCTGTTACCACCCTGCCAGAGAGAGAAAAATCTTTAACTTTGCAGGGTGGCTTCTGAGAGACCTTTACATGTTATCTGGTGGTTCTACATCCACGTGGAGCCTGGTAGGAGAAGTGTAGCTGTCTTCCCCTTTATCCCTCTACCTTCCCCATATTCTCTCATCTCTGCAGGTCTCTGTTTCCATCTCCTCTCCCCTGACCTGTACATTATATTGAAACTTCATGTAAGGGGCCAGCCATTGGGGGAAAAGTGTCAGAAATCTCAGCTCTAACCTTTAGTAAATGTGCCAGGAAAATAACATGAAATGCAAAGTTGAGCCGTTTCTGAAGAGTGTCTTTGAGATCAGCTTAAATCAAAATTACTTGTTTTGATACTTGAAGTTTTCTCTGTAATTTATTTATTTGTAACTTAAGTTCATCCTGATATGGGATGAAACTGAATCTGAGGCTTGCTTGTAACAGACCCAAATCCTGCTGTTTTTCCTCTGTGAAGTGAGAAGACCTTGAAGCTAAAGCTGGAACACGGCTGAGCCACAGGCTGTGGCAATTCCCACCTTTGCCATGCTAAAGCCTGTCCTGGTCCCTGCTGTGAGGGGAATGAGCACCCATCTTCCCTGCCTGCCCTGACCAGCCACCCCTTCAGTGAAAAATCTTTTCCTCATACCCAGTCTTCTTGTGGGGTCAGAGTTGTTCCACCCCAATAATGTAATCTGAGACCATGTGTGACCATCTCAAGAGAGCCACAGCAGTCAGTGCTGCCTTGTTCGGCTGATCTTCCAACGTGCAACATTCTTTGGAAGTTGGTATTTTAAAATTTTTCTTCTTGAAGTGTAAAACCTCGTCTCTCTCCTTTCACTGAAACCCAAAATCATCTGCAAGGCTGCTGAATCCAGAGGGTGAAGGAAGAAGTGCTGGTTTGGGCTCCCAGCAGCAGTGGCTGCTGCTGAAAGCTCCTCACGCTGTGTTTTGTTGTTCTCTGACCTGGATTTAGCAAGGATGGAGGAGAGAACAGACTGAGAGGTGTTGGCCCTCTTCATTTGTCCCCTTACAGAGCACAGTGGGGCTCTGTGAGTTTTGGGGCTGTTTCTCCTCCCCAAAGGAGGTTTTTGCACCACACTCTTCCCATGAAATGTGTTCACCTTAACCCCACCTCATTTGTTCTCAGGGCTGCCCTTGCCCTTCTCAGCCCCATCCCATCCTCCCTGCTAGCCAAGGATATATCCTGGCACAGTCTTGGATGTACAGGTGCTTCTCCATGCTGGCCATCAATCTGCTGCTCATTTTACTTATCCACCCAAAGTCAATTTGAATATGAATATATAACATTTTACTCATAATAGCAAACGACTTCAGAGAAGACACATTTAATCTAGAGGCAGAGATTCAAACTAGACAGGAGCTGGAATTCAGCCTCATCAAGGGCCCCTCTTTGCTTCACAAAAAAGAGACTGTGGAGAGAAGATGTGTCCAGAACCAATTCCGAGCTCCAGGCGTGAGGATAAACAGCTCCTGCTGGAAGGCAGGGTTCAGGTTCACCTGGTCTTTGTGAACCCTCCACTGCTTTGACTGAGGTTTGAGCATTGTGGAGAAGCCAGTGAACACCAGCTTGCATTTGAAACATTTTTATAACATCCATTTTACTGTAAACAACTCATTAAAATGACTTGCTAAGTCTTAGGCAAGTGGATTTTTGAAGGTTGCTCATTTTGCTTATCCACCCAAAGTCAATTTGAGTATGAATATATAACATTTTACTCATAATAGCAAACAACTTCAGAGAAGACACATTTATTCTGGAGGCAGAGATTCAAACTAGACAGCAATGATGCATTACAAATATATAATTATTTGCACTAATATTTGAGCAGGTGGAATGGATTAGTACATGGTCAACATTGCACTGCTGATAACATGCATTTTTCTATATTAATATGTACTGTGCAACATGTATTAAAATTGTCAATAATTCATTTTAACAGAGATAGCACTATTTGTATTGCTGTGTTCTACAGACAGCAGAGTGAATTGTTAAAATGTGTAAAGCTAGGCTAGATTTAACTTAACTTTGTTTCCCAGCATGTGTGTTTTTAATTTCTCATTAAGAAAAAAAAAAAAAACATCTTTTAACCTAGAAAGATTGTTGCTCTTCTGTAGAATTTCTTATCCAAGTCCTTTCCTTCTCCCTCCAGCCTGTTAAGGAAAAGCCTGGAATAAGACCTCCAAGACCCAGCCCAGCCCCTTATAACAGGTGGATTCCTTCTGTGGATTTTCCTGAATTATATGGAGATCAGGTGGTTTGGGTTTTTTTCTGTTTTTAAGACCTATTTTGTCTTGTGCAATGTTGCTTGTTTTTTCCCTTCTTAAAGCATTTTTGAAGCCTCTGTGGGTAAAGTTAATCTGTTTAACCAGTGAATCCTTAACCAGTATCTCCTTTTATAAAGAAAGATCAAGAAGAGACATTCTGGGATAAGCAGGAAATGCTACACGGGATGAGCCACGAAGTTTTGCAGGAATATCTTAAACTGTCAGAGGGCAGGGTTAGGTTCAGTATTAGGAGGAAATTCTTCCCTGTGAGGGTGGTGAGGCCCTGGCACAGGTTGCCCAGAGAAGCTGTGGCTGCCCCATCCCTGGAATTGTCCAAGGCCAGGTTGGACAGGGCTTGAAGCAACCTGGGATAGTGGAAGGTGTCCCTGCCCACGGCAGGGGGGTGGAACAAGATGAGATTGAAAGTCCCCTCCAACCCAAACCACTCTGTAATCTTGGATCATGTTGTCTGCCAGTGTTTCTTGACAATTGTTTTGTTCTGACATGCAGATCTGGGGTTGTATTTGCGGGAAAAAAAATGGATTTTGCTGCTTTTTTCTTCCTGGGGAAATCTGTCTGCAGGGAGGCAACTAAATTGCAAGCAACAGCAGTTCAAAGCAGCCAGAATCCCTGCATCCATCTGAAGACTTTAAAAGAATGTTCCTGACCAGCCAGACACAACTGGGCTAGTGAATCTCTCCATTTGTGTGTCCTTTTTTTTGTACATATGGGGGTTTTTTTGGTATATGTGCTGATAAATCTCAGAAGCGGCTGTGGGGATGGATTGCTCCTTCCTCTTGTCTAGGCACCTCCTTTATTCTGAAATAGCATCTTACATTTGAAAAGCTTCTTTAAATGTGGAAAGACATCTTTCTTCAGTGTCAGAGCATCTGCCATAAATGTCTGCGTGAACTGAGCCCCCAGTCGAGACTAAAGAAAAGAAAAGTCTTGCGTAGCTGTTGAGAGTCAACTTGCTGCTTTTGAATTTACTTTTTTCTTCCTTCAACAGTGAGAGCCTTAAATAGTAATTTTGAGGCAGAGCTTGAAGTCCAGGTCTTCTGAAGGAGACCAGAAATAGCTGGCTTATGTTTGCACAACATATAGGGCGCAGTGCCAAATTCACTGCTGCTGTGAGCAGCTGTAACTTTGCCAGCTTCAATGGAAATATGAATTTTTAAAAGTCCATAAGCACGTTAGACACATACCTTTGTCTTCCCACAATTAGTTTTGTTGCCTGCATAGCATGAGGCTTTCTGTAGCACATAATCCAATGCCTAAATATAGTAATTCCAATGCACTTGAGATCAATTAGATTTGTACTTTTAAACTCAGTTTTGTCTATAAAGATAATGTTATATTGCTGAAGGGATTTGGTATTTAAAGTGTCTGAACAAGTCTAAGTGGCTCTTGGGCATTATAATTTTTATTTAGCTGCTTTTAGGCCAATCACTAATCAAATTAAAACCTACCATGACTGGTGTATAACTCAGAGCAGACAGTGGAGCGTCTTTAGCTGATAGCACTTAATTTTTTTGATGAGAGGGGTGCTAAGGTGGTGCTTTTGTTAGGAACAAAAGACTTCTCTTTTCTGCAAATTGAAAAATAGGTTCAAGTGACTTTGGGGGAACAAAACCACATAGGTGCAAGGTTGTAGTAGTCCCTGCAATGATGGGCAAAGATCTCTTTGAAGCCTTTACACTACGAAGGCACTTTTCTTTAAAGGAAATGACTTTATTTGGTCTTTACAAACAACAGTCCTGTAAGAATAATGCTGCTGGTTGTGTGAAGGGAGGGTAGGAAAGAGCTGTCAGCTTCCCTCTAGGACATTATTCTGGAACATACCCTCAGATCAGGCCACTGGAGGGACAATTCCTTGTGCAGCAGTGGTGTGATCCAAAACGTGGTTTGTTTCCGTCGAGCCGTTCTTTGTGCAACATGTAATTCCCTCTGTGTTGGTGTTTTCCATTCAAACCCACCATGTGAGGTAAGGAACAGGAAGGTGGGCAGTTTTCTGCTTTGTTTCATGGGAAAATGGCACATTTAGCAACGTGAGGGGCCGAGCTGAAAAAGAGAAGGCAGGAAATAATGATTGAGTGGTAGCGCCGAGTGCCCGACTGTTCAGTCACATGGTGAGGGCAGAAATCAACAGCAGTGTCAGCTAAAGAACAGAGTTCATCCTGGGGCTTTATTTCCAGCACTCAGTAAGGTCCTAATCAAGCTCAGGAAATGTCTGCTCTTAGAAACTCCTAAGAGTCTGTCAGCTTGGTTTAAAAAAAAATGGATGAGTGTCAATTGTGCTGTCAGACACACTCTTACACTTGTCTCCAGCTTTGAGTCAGAGTGTACTTGCTTTTAATTGCCAGTGCCAGAAAATTGCTTCACGCCAAAAAAGATAAGGAATAGCTCTCCTTCCTGAGCATTCCCTGCATAAAATAGACCCAGAAAGAACTAGATGTGCTGAGGAAGCCATGGGAGAGTGACATAACCCTTCTAAAGTTTTTGTTTGAATTCAGTGGGTAGTTACTTTTTGGATGTTGAACTATGTGGATTCCAAGGGGAAATGGAACTGAGCCAGTCCTGTGATGGAACAAGATTGCAGAAGACAACACAGCTACTCTGCACTGCCACACGAGACAGAACTGGAGCCAAAAGCAGCAGAAGTGGAGCAGTTCCCCAGGCACGATAACATCGTGGGGGACTGATCACCAAAATCCCATTCTGTGTGTTTAAATGGGCACTGTGCTCATTGTGCAGGCTTTCTGTATCATGGACTAAGAGAGAAGGGATCTATTCCAAAGTCTGATTCATCCTGGCATGGAACTAAAGTAGGACAGATGATTTGCTTCCTAGAAAAGTCTCAGTTGCTTCATCACTTCTGAAGGGATGCAAGCTACTTGTTTAAACCAGCTAAGATGAGATGCCTAATGAGTAAGATAACCACACCTACTTGTAGAAGCCAAGAAAGCCATGGCTGCTTGTTATTTTGACCCCTGAAAACTGCCTGTAATGAATTCAACTTGCATGGCTCATGGGGTTTCATATTCCCTGTCAACAGGAAGAACCTAGAGGTGATTTTCCTTCCCTACTAAGTCTGGTGGTGGACTGGAGAGCAGAGAATTTGCTAGCAGGCAAATGCTTCCTTTCTGCGTGCAGGAATTGTGTTTCTGAAGGCTGCACAGCCCCTCTGGCTGCTGTGGCCCAGCCCTGCTCAGGGGTTTATCTCCCATGGCAGTGCTGTGAGAAGGAGCACGTTAGGGGACGTGGTGATGCAGGCATGAAGCTGCTCCCTGAACTGCTTTGATCTCGGTCTCTTTGGTGATCACAAAGCCAAGGGATGAGCCTCTTCTGGAGGAGCCATTCTGTTGTGACTGATGAAGAAAACAAGCAAATGCAGGAGCAAGAGAAAAGAGGTTAAACTGGACAAAAGGCTTGGACTGAAATCTGAAAAACTCTTCCTTTATTTCTCTTTGCTTTACTCTAAACAAGTCTTTGATTTCTTTAATCTGACACTGGCTAACTTCAAACAAAATGAGTTTCCTTCTAGCTTGGTTCCCTTCTGCTTGGCATCTCTCTCCTTCCACACCTGCTGGTGCTTGGCAGAGCAGAGCAGAGCAGAGCAGGCCCCCTCTCCCCGTGCTCCCCCTGGCTCCCAGCTCTGCCTGCCTGAGTGGCAGCTGCTGTCTGCCCGTGCTCTGCCCGTGGCTGGGCTCCTGCCTAACGCTGCACAACGAGCTGTGCTGCAAGTTAGACAATCTACAGATGCCATCCATCTGTTCCATCACTGCCTTCTGGGAGGAGTGGGCTTGCTCCTGTTCTCCATCGAGTCTCTATCCTGATTGTTTTTCCACAGTGACCCTCCCTTCATAGGTGGGGTTTTGCGATGCTGGGCCTGGTCTGAGTGGTTTCTCAGGCTTTTTGGTGTTTCAGAGCTCCTCAGGCAGCGTGTTCCTCATGTCTGCCTGCTTCCTGCAGGGCTCTGGTTGTGACCTGCCCTCATATGTCCTCACTGCTTTCACCCTCTTGTTTTCCAGGATCCATTTCTAGCTAAGGCTTATCAGGCCATAACAGAAATAAGGTCTGTTGCCCTTCCCAGAGCAGCTGAAGAATTAAGAGGAGTTTTTTTCCCCTGTGCAGCAATGAAGGTTATTTCCAGCCATCCTATTTGCTCTTCTCTGTGTTATGAACTGTGAACCACAAAACATCTTTTTGCCCCATCAAAGGATCACTTGGGCTTCCTGATCAGTTTATTTTTTTTTAAACCATTTCCCTGAGTTTGAGAGTCCCTAAAGCTGAAGGCCAGCACCAACATCAAGGAGAAATTATCTCCTTCTGAAGAAAATCCTGGGTTTGGCTGGACATCCTCCTGGATGCCCATCTCTCCCAGGGTGCTTCCATCTGACCTGCTGTTGTCTTTCAACTCTGTCTTGGGTCTACCTTACCTGGAGGCAGTTCTGATCCTCAGCACTCCCTCCCCTCTCTTCATCCCTCCTCCCAAGCCACCACACACTCCTCAGCCAAGGCATTTTTGGCAGGATAGGCAGGAACTATTCCAAGAACAGGATCTTCACCAGTCAAACAGTTGCTTGTCATCTTGTCCCCTCCTGATTCGCAGGTGGCTTTGAGCTTCCCCGTCTGGCAGCACGGGAGGCAACAGCAAACAGAGCCTCGATGACTGAACTCAGTGCAACAGCAGAATTTGGAATGACAGGATGAGGCATCACCTTTTTGCACTCTGGTGCCCCGAGGGCAGGCTTCTTATCCTGCAAAACCCTGGAAATTGTGGTTGACATCAGCCTTGATGGAATGAAATAGGTGTCAGGTCCAGCCCGAGGCTGCCTTGTTGTGTTTGGTGTTTGATTAGTTGGGGTTTGGCGTCGCTGTCTGCCTCCTGTACCTGTTGAGGGTGTGATGTAGACTCACGGTGCCAGATTATAATCTGTGAGTTTAATCTTTGCTCACTTGGATTTTTCTTTAGTGGAGCCTTTGCAGGTGGAAAGTTCACCTATGGCTGGATTTAGCTGCTTGTGTTCCCAGATGTGGGATAGACATGGATAGAAATTCGGATTGAAAAGGACCTCAGGAAGTCACCTGATCCTCCCACCCCCGCTTTTAAAGCAGGATCAGTGAATCCAGGTGATAAAGAATACTGCATTTAACAGCCCTAAAAGAGGTGCAGAAGCTGATTTACTGGCTGTGTATATCTAAACCCTGTTTTGTCAGGGTGGGTGTTAATTGCTTTTATTGTGTTGAACACTGGAGTAAACCAAGCCTGGTTTCCTGGAGATTTGATGCCCAACAGGTTCCTCCCTCTGCTCAATGATCTGAGAGGTCTTTGCCACCCTAAATGATTCTGTGATTCTGAACTCCTTTAAATCCCTCTGCAGCACCCTCTGTGCTGTGTGGTGTCCCATGGGTGGGTGGGTGAGTGGCTGTGTGTGCTGTGGATCCTTGTGAGACACACGGCATCTGCCACACCCCCTGGATGTTAACACGTGCTCTAACTGGACACCAGTTCACACATTTCAACTGCTCAGCAGATGGGATAAACAACAAACTGCTGCTGAGCTCACTCTGCAGTTTGGTGATGCACTCATTTGTATTTCTGATCTTTGCATTGAACTTTTCACATAGAAATTGTTGTTTTGTTTTGTTTTGTTTTTTAAAAATCTCTGCCTTGGCTGCTTTTGCTTAAAATGAAACTAATGTGCTATGCTGAGAAATTAACAGAAACCTAGAATGGTTTGGGTTGGAAGGGACCTTCAAGCCCATAGAGTTCCAACCCCTTGCCATGGGCAGGGACACTTTCCACTCTCCTAGGTTGCTCAAAGTCCTGTCTGACCTGGCCTGGAACTCTTCCAGGGATGGAGCAGCCACAATCTCCCTGAGTAACCTGTGCCAGGGCCTTGCCATCCTCCCAGTAAATTCAGAGAGAAGAATCAGTTTGGATATATCCATGGAAAGATCCTGAGCTTACCTGCTGGTTTCAGTTTAGGAAAAAGCTTTAGGTTTAGTCCCTAATTAGGGAATGGTGAAGCCACTTTCTGTGTGCCATCACTGACATTTCACCTGGTTTAAAGCTCAACTGGTCAGCCGTGCTTGTAAGAGAGGGTCACTCAGACACTGGCTGAGATATTTGGGATTTGTTTGGCCAGATGAAACATTGAGCTCCCCATGGAAAGCATTCCAGGGTTATCCCAGTGCAGAAGGCCAAAGGCATAAAGGAGTCACTGCTCCCCAGGCTTGAGAGATTAATCTTTGTTACAGTGTCCTGTAGCAGCACAGAGCTCAGGGTGGATTTTCTATGCAGATTTTTGCCTGAAATTCTTCATGGGGAGTCCTCTGCTCTCTGGGTACCCTCCCAAATGATATTTATGTTCCTCTTGTACCAGCACAAAAGATAAAGAACACTCTCTAAAAGAGGATACCACGAACGAGGGGTTCATTTGGTGAACAGTGAAAGATGTTTTTGGGGACCACATCATGGAGAAAGGGAGGTGGTGTGGAGCTGCAGAGGAGCTGTGCCCCCTGGAAAGGTTCCTGTGAAAGTGGGACACTGCTGGGGATGTCTCTTTCCTCATTTTCCATGCCCAAGTGGGATTCAGTGCTGTGCTTCTCTCCTGCTTTCTGTCCACGTGGTGAGTGAGGCTTCTTGGTCCATGTTTCTGATATTCAGTTCGTAAAGGAGTAGAAAAATATCTTTAAATCATATTTAGAATAATAAGTTCTTGGTCCAAGATGGACACAAGTCATTTTTGAAGTTCCTAAGCGAGGATGGAAAATGTTAAATACTTCCCCAAGCATTTTAGCCACTTAAGTTCTTGATTCTCCAAGGAAAACTTCCCCCCCCCCATACCTCTGTGAAATTTGGGGTTTTTTTTTTTGCAATGTGGCTGTCACTTGAGGTCAATACTCAAAGGAGGGAAGGTGCTTCACTCACAACCCAAGCAAAGAAACAGTTAAGCATCTTAAGCTGTGTAAGCAAAAAAAAAAAAGAGGGGAAAAAAGTTGCCAACACATTTTTGACAAAAGACAGGGAAATGACGGGCTGGTTGGGGTATGCAAAAAATTTTTCCTTTCATACATATTGACAGCCAGAGGGGGGTTATTATTGAGAATATGGGTAAAGTTACTGCCAGTTTCTGCTGGTACTCATGTTTAAAAAGGAACTATGGAAACCAGGAGTAGGAATATTAATTAAGTTCAAATTTGGAATGCCTTTGCCAGGAGTGGCTGCATGAATTCAATGAAGCAGCCTGTTGGGTTGCAATTCACTACGTTGTTTGCAATTTAATAGAATGCTGAACTTTTCATAAATTAACATGTTGTTTCAATAATCTGATTAAAAGGTTATATGTTGATAAGATTAGACTTTGCTGAGTTTTTTCCCCTTCTTGCTTAAAGAACCAGTGTGTATTTTCTTTAATCAGTTTGCAGCCATAAACTGTACCTTAGGGGCAAGATCTTTGACTCCTTTAGATTTTGGAAGTGAAGATGGAGCCAGTGCAGCTGTGAATTTCCATCAGTCAGGGCATGACCCTTGTCCCCAGGTTCTGGTGACCATCTCAGTTATAAAGGAATTCCAAAAACACCGATTTTGGAAAAGGCTTGGATGAGCAGTGGAAGATGACTTAATCCTATTTTTATGGAACAGGATGCAAAGTGTGTTGTCTGTGGTAGCAGCCAAAGGAATGGAAACACAGAACATCAGCTGGAAATGCTTTCAAACAGAGCAAACAGGTCCTTGGTTGTGCAGACAGGTCCCTTCTCTGCCCTGTTCCTTGTGTGCCTTTTCTTCTACCTGGATCCAGTCCCACAGCTCTTCATCCATGGCCAGCTCTCCACAGAACCTCCATGCCCAGGTACAGCAGTTATCACCACAGCTGTTGGGCAGAAACAACCAAAAGCCCAAAAACGACCTGAATTTTACATCAGGTGAGGAAAACCACATACCTGGAAAATCAGGTGCTCGGTTATGAGTCAGGGCCCAAACAGCAGCCACTTCTTAACTATTCCCATAAATTATTCCTGGTTTCTGTCCCAGTCCTGAGCTCAGTTCACTGAGCTGACATACACATTCAATGTTAATGTTTGTTGACCACATCTCCCTATCCCATGGTCTTTTCTGACAGCCAAGGAGAGACTTTCCAAGTGGCAACTTTCACTTTGCCCAACTTGTAGCTCAACCAGGGGAAGATGGGAAAAATGACAGAGGAAGAGTGGGGGACAGAGCTGGAAGGCTGAGTGTTGGCTGTCTGGTGTGCAGGACAGGTGAGTTATCCAAGGGATGCTCCTGTGCTTTCAGGAGCACAATGGAATATGTTCCAGGTAATTCCCTCAAAACCCTTCACAAGGAAGTTGGTGGTTCAGGGAGGCTGCCAGCTCTGTGGAAGAACAGAGCAGCTGCTCTGGTTTTTAACTGCCTTACATCTTTGTGGTAAGAGTGGGGACTGTGTTCAGAAAGCACTTATTAAGCCAAAAATAACCCCCCATTTTTCTGTGAAAAGCGAGTTATAAATATAATCACAGTCAGCAGTAGATCTCAAATCTAAATTGCATGCTTTGCTGAGACATTTTTTTCCCCTGAGCAGAGGTGAGGAGATGGCAAAGATGCACTTCCAGGACGTGGTAGAAGGGAGGCAGCCTTGTTTCAAGTAATGCTGCTTCTGGGCGATAATCCAAAATGCACAGTAGGCAGAAGTTAAAAGGAAGTGCTTGCTTTTAGGTTTTTAAACTATATCCCTTAATCCTGGGTGATGATTGACAATCATGATTTAGAGTATGAGGTGCCCCTGTCTAATCCGGCAAGTTTGATGTTATTTGCGTATCTAGTATGGCTTTATTCAACTAAAACTAAATGGGAGCCTGTGCAATTGATGCCACATTTCAGAGATGAGCCCTGGACTGGGAGTCTATTTACAGATTAGTGGATACACAGCTTCCATAGTAGTGGCCTTTTTTTAATGCATGTGTGTGTGTGTCATTTAAAGACTCCAAAAGGCAAATTTACAATTAAAATGGTTCTTGCTGGGTAAGAATACTAGTGGGAGACTTTTTACATAATTTAATTCACCGTGAAGGGAAGCAATATACAAGATTAATATAATCCTAGTTTGATAATTATAGTAAAATAAGAATACATGTTTGTATTTAATAGCAATAAAAAAGCTATCGTTTATTGGCTTTGTGTTTTTATTATGACATATGTGCTTGATCTTAGCTCCAGCAGAAATGCTTCTCCTCCTGCTGAAATTTGCAGCAAGGGAATGTAAAATGAAGAGGACAAAACAGCTAATGAGTATTTGCCCAGGGTTTGTTTTTTGTAAAGGTGAGCTGACACTTCTTATCTCCTGCGATCAGCAGCTTTTAAATCAATCTTGCTTAAAGAAAAGTAGTAATAGATCATGATCCATTAGAAATGGCAAAGAGAGGAAGCATCTGTGGGGGGGGGGAAAAAGCTGGATATAACTTAAGCATGTAAAGCTTTGCAGCATCTTCTGCATTTTCTAGGGTTTACTGTTGATTTACCAAATGCAGAGCAGCTAAGATGCACACTCTTGCTGATTGAAGCTTGGCATGTATATTTAGCATTAATCACAAGCAGCTGTGGTGGAGAGAAACCTTCTTTCTAGCCAGCCAGATTATATTAGATTAAAATGATCCATATGTAAGGTGTTGCAATACCTACTACTGGGGCAGGGGGGAAATCACATTATACTTGCAACTAGATTAACACAGGGATTGAGCTGACAAATAATTCTCTCCTGCTTTTTATTTTGTCATGTGGGAGAAAAGAAAATGTTGCTAGACCAGTGAGCTGCCTCGACAGGCACAGCTCTGCAATTGCTTTGGCCACACTTGCCAGCTCCTGGACCTGACAGAGGATCCCAGAAGAGCCTGATGCCGTGGGAATCATTTATTCATTTAGATTGGAAAAGGCCTTTAAGATCATTGAATCCAACTGTTGACCAGCACTGCCAAACCACCACTAACCCATGTCCCCAAGTGCCACATCTACAAATAAGTTCCTCCAGGGATGGGACCTCACCACTGCCCTGGGCAGCTGTGCCAGGGCTGGACAACCCTTTCTGTGGAGAAATTTTTCCTACCATCGAATCTCAACCTCCTCTGGTGCAACGTGAAGCTATTTCCCCTTGTCCTGTCCCTGTTCCCTGGGAGCAGAGTCCGATACCCACCCCTGGCTGCCCCCTCCTGTCAAGGAGTTGTGCAGAGCCAGAAGGTCCCCCCTGAGCCTCCTTTTCTCCAGGCTGAGCCCCTTTCCCAGCTCCCTCAGCTGCTCCTGGTGCTCCAGCCCCTTCCCCAGCTCTGTTCCCTTCCCTGGGACATGCTTCAGCCCCTCAGCATCTTTCTTGTTGTGAGAAGCCAAAAATTGACCCCAGGATTGCAGGTGTGGCCTCAGCAGTGCCCAGCACAGGGAATGGTCACTGCCCCGGTCCTGCTGGACACACTATTCCCAGTCCAGGCCAGGTGCCACTGGCCTCTTGGCCACCTGGGAACACCTGGGCTCATGTCCAGCTGCTGTCACCAGCACCTCCAGGTCCTTTCTTGCTGGGCTCTTTCCAGCCACTCTTCCCCGGCCTGGAGGGGGTTGTTGAGACCCATAGGCAGGAGCCAGCCCTTGGCCTTGTTGGATCTCACACCACTGGCCTCAGCCCGTGGATCCACCCCCTGCAGATCCCTCTGCAGAGCCTTCCCATGAGCAGTGTCTGAACCCCAGTCACAGAACCCCTCTGCAGGGAGCACAGCTGCCTGTAAAACCACAACAGGCCCATGGCTGGATGGGGCCGGGTGCAAAGTTTTGCCCCTTGGATGCCCTGGAGAAGCCAACTGCCAGCTGGGAAGGGGATCCCGCTGTTGGGACAGTGCCTGGGGTAGCACCAGCTGTGGAAAGAGGCTGCCCTGGATGGTAACCTGGTGTGCCAGACCTCGTGGGAGTGTGGCACCAGGAACGGGGCCTAAGCACGTGCTGTGTGCTTGCAAACCTCCTCTGTGAGGGCAGCGGTGTTTTCCTTTGTGGCCTGAGACTGTCAGCAGAGAAAAATACGTGATGTTTTCTGTACTGTCCTGGAGAAACAATAGCTCAATAAAATATTGCACAGAGCTAAGGAGTGGGGAGCAGCAGGGCTGGGCTGGATTTGCATAAGGCCAGTGTAGGAATTTGGCTGCCAGAGGGGCAGGGGGAAGCAGGGGGCTATAGAATTCACTCTCTTGATCATGAATAGCACCGGGGGCTCCACACTGAACTACTGGGATGGAGCCATGGTGGGCCTGGGCATGCTTCCAGCACGCTCTGTCACAGAGGAAATTCCTCCCTTCAGTAGTTTTGTCTGAGCAAAGAGGACAGGGCCAGGATCCTGATTGTCTGGGACCCTTGAGGAGCCCATCTATACTGTCATCTTATTACTGGGTTTGCTGATTTTTAAACATTTTTTCTTTTATTTTCACAGAGCCTCTAACAGCATCAGATTTTGGGACAGCACTGGGCACTCTCTGAAACAGGCTGTGTTATGGCGTCCAATCATTCTTATACTAACAACACCTACCTGATCCTTTTCTGCATTGAGTGTGAAGCTCAGAGCTGGCTCCTGCACCCAGAAATTATAATCTGGTGTCTCATACTCTTGCAGTGCTGTGCTGTTGCCCCATGCTGCTCTCCTACCTCATGAGCCAGCTGCTGACCCCTTCACACAACAGCCACGTGCTTTCCTTTTTCTTCTTTCTGTTTGCACTGTACCCCTCTCTCATGGTCAATCCACTTCCTTCACCCATCTGCTGCCCAGACTGTTTTTCCACCTGGCCCATATCACCTGAGATCTGGTGGCACAAGGAGTTTGAATCCTGCCACACTCAGAGAGCTCTGTCTGCAGAGGTATCACTGTACCTTTCTAACACAATTTGTCACTTATTGGAAGAGCATGGCAGGATCTGAAGGTTCTTTTTATGCCTGCTGAGCTGGTGTGGTCTCCAAACAAATTCTGTAGCTGATAAAGCTCAAAGAGGCATTTGTTTTACCTGTAGTATTCTATACACTAATGTACTTAATTGACGTGCCCAAAATGTCTGGGTAGGAATTTTGATGTTTCAGTCCATGTGAAAAATGCAGGGAATACTTTGGTTTATGCCAGGACTTAGATGTCTGCAATTTTTTTTTCTAGGCAGGGACTCCATTTTTGAGGAGATCTCAGGCTGTATCTGCAGCTGAATGCTGCAGCACCATTGTTCTCTAACAGTGCTGCAGCTGCAGGCAAAGCAGGGCAGGGGCTGCAAATCACTCTCAATAAGTCAGGAGTGGAGAGATCGGAACGGCATCGAGGTCTGGACTCCTGATTCCACTCAGGAGTCCTCGAAAATTAAGTCTGTTGAGCTCATTTAAACCCTTTCCTGTTTAATGAGTACTCTGGGTACGTGGAGCACATGCCAGTGAACCTCAATAACATATTCCACAGTTTATGGCTTCTTATTATCTTTGCTTGTATCCCAGAGAATTCCAGCAAGCTGCTGTACCAAGGATCAGATGGACAATGTTGGGGTAGCAGCAGTGCTTAGGTGTGAAATCAGAAAAGCTGCCTGTGAAACTCTGTCCCTGCAGTCACTGTCTCCTCAAGATGTGTTTCTCAAACTGAATTGGTGGGGGGGTAAAAAAACCTTTTCTATTTGAATTTGGGCTGATTTTAGGGATTTGTCTGCCTGTAAAGCCATGTGTCCTCATGCCATAGATGCAATGCCAGGGCATCTTCCAGAGGGTGGAAGTGATAACTACAAGTGTCCAGAGCAACTTTTACAGGTTATAATCTTCCACACTGAGGAATCTGATCTCTCTGTGTTGGGAACGGCAAACTCTGTGGTGGTGAACTGCTGTTTTCTCCATATGTGGGTCATAACTTGAGCAGGACTTGTCGTCACTCTCAGATTAAATGCTGCTACCATTCTTCTAGGATAACTCTCTTTTCCACCCATGTGCAAACCATCTGTTTCTTGTAAATTTGTAGATATAAACCGTGGCTGTTTGGACAATTGATGTCTTTAAAAGATGTCTTGTTCTGTACGTCTCAATGAGATTTAAAAAATCAATCAAAGCCTGAAAACTATATACTTTCCCCAACCCTAATGAATGCGTGTCTCTAAGCGAAATTGCAGCTTGCATTATATTTTGAATTAATTGGCAAACAGTTACATAAAGAGATCATATTAAGGTCTCTGAAGAAGGAAGCTGGGTTAAGAATGAGCTTTCATCTCTAAATCTGCTTTTTCTGACTTTTTAAAAGCTTGATTTGTCAAGATGTAGTTGACTTCTGTTTTGTGTATAGATTTTCTGTCTTTGTTTTTCTTTTAAACAAAACATGTCAAGGGGAAGCCAATATAACATCAAAGACCTAAAATAAAGAGCTTTAAGGGAAGGAAAAGAGAGATGTTAAGATTAGGTGAAGGAGGGAAGGCAAAGGTGTGGAGGAGATATAAATCACGTAAATAAAGACATGGCAGTGAACTGCTCTAATGAGACACACGGCTAATTAAAGAAAAGGAACAGATTTAATTATTCTCAGATATTTTACAAGGCACAAGAATGAGGTTAGCTGTAATCTCAGTCCTGCTGCAATTCCAAATTATTTTTCTTTTGCTTTTTTTTAATCTTCCCTTATGAAGGCACTGAAAGCCTCCCTGAGTTCTGGCCTTGAGGGTCACGTGCTATTTTCCTGATGGTGATGCTGTTCCAAGGTGTAGAAATGTTTTCCTGGCCCTGCTTTCCCCTTGATGTTCAGGGAATCATATTTGAGACCTGGGTCTCACACGTATTCCTGGTTGAACCCTATATTAGAACTCAAAGTGTGGGCCATACCATGAATTCCTATTAATCCAAACCACCTGAAAATAAGTGCAAATAGGACAATGGAGTTGGGGAAGGGTTTGGAGAACCAGGAACTGCTGAGGGAGATGGGAGTGCTCAGCCTGGAGAAAAGGAGGCTCAGGGGGGATCTTCTGGCTCTCCACAACTCCCTGACAGGAGGGAGCAGCCAGGGGGGGTCAGGCTCTGCTCCCAAGGAACAGGGACAGGACAAGAGGAAATCACCTCAAGCTGTGCCAGAGGAGGTTTAGATTGGATAGCAGGAAAATTCTTCACAGAAAGGGTTGTCTAGCACTGACACAGCTGCCCAGGGCAGTGCTGGGTCCCCATCCCTGGTGGGATTTAAAAGCCATGTGAATGTGGCACCTGGGGACATGGGTCAGTGGTGGCCTTGGCAGTGCTGGGGGGACCTTTGGGTTCAATGATGTTAGGGGGCTTTTCCAACCAAAATGATTTTATGCCTCTGTTACCTCCCACTGCTCATAGTGTTACTGTTTTAAGCATGAGCTGCAGAAGACTGAGAGGCCACAGCTCTGCCTGTCCACTGATAAAAGCCCCAAGGCACTCACCACGAACTGTGGAGTCTCCTGGGACCAAGGGCCTGCAAGATTGGCTTTGCAACCCCTGATTCATCAGTGCCTAAATTGGGTCAAACATGTGGGTTCAAAGGGACCTGAAAGACCATCTTGTTCCTCCTCTGCCATGGGCAGGGACACCTTCCACTGTCCCAGGCTGCTCCAAGCCCCATCCAACCTGGCCTTGGACACTTCCAGGGATCCAGGGGCAGCCACAGCTTCTCTGAGCAACCTGTCCCAGGGCCTCACCACCCTCACAGGGAAGAATTTTTTACTCATATCCCACCTAACCCTGCCCTCTGTCCATTTGAAGGCATTTCTGCTTGTTTTGTCACTCCAGGCCTTTGTCCCAAGTCCCTCTCCCCCTCTCTTGTAGGCCCCCTTCAAGTATGGCACGGCTGCAAAAAGGTCACCCCTGAGCCTTCTCTTCTCCAGGCAATCTGGAGAAGAGAATCTTGATCTGCCTCACCTGAAAAGGAAGCAATTTGTAAATCTTCATCTTGTAAAGCTTAAACCAGGCCCATTCCCACCCAAGGCTGGGGGAGCACGTGGCACACAGGCACAGGAGCTGCCTCTGCAGAAGTTAATGGCAAACCTTCTGTGGCCTTCCGTGCTCCAGATATTTGCTGACCTGTTTTGTCATCACCAAAACAGGCAAAACCCTGTGACAGGTTCAGCTTTCAGGCAAGACGCCTTCCCCCACCCCCCAACATTCCTCATCCCCCTCTCCTCCTCCTCCATTCCATCCAAAGAAAACTTGTGCGCGCTCGCCTCTTGCGCCGCCTTGGCACTGCATGAGAATCCTCGCAGCAAAGGGAAAGAAAGGGGAAAATCCTGAAAGCCACGCTTTTCCCAGCAGGTTGGCACCGCCACTCCGGCTTTCATCGGCGGGAGCAGCATGCCAATCTCACGCCAGCACAAACAGATGTGACTCTAGAGCTTTGAGTGTCCAGTGAAAGGGGCATTGCTCGCTCTGAAAGCCGCCAAAACGTACCGGTGTTAAGATTTTCCATTGAGACACACGGTTTTCTCAGAGCTCTGCTTCAAGGTGCCTGGATTTGGGGTTGACTTATTTATTTCTTTCCCCTTTTCCTTTGTGCCCTGACATTATTCTGAGGTTCAGCATGCGATTCCTGGCTCAGAAGAATGTTATCAGACCAGGTTAAGTGCACGGCGAGGCCACTCCATATGCACAATGCAGGGCTGGATGGATGGATGGGATGAAATGTATTCCACATGCCCCGGGAGCTCACATGTATTGAAAACTTGTGCAACAGATAAACTGTATTTTAATTTTCACAAAACCAGCCCGTTTTCATGCCATTTGAAACACATAAAGCAGTAAAATGCGTACGATTCCGTACGCTCCGCTGAATCAGAAAAAGGAGGTGCTTAGTTGGCAAAACCACTTAATCCAGACATCTACAAGGGAAATCGTGTAAGTCCAACGATGCTTAGTGGCAATGAGTGCCACTTAATAGGGATTGCAGTTCTGCTTAACTGGGACACCTCCAGATGATTTAGGAGGCTTAGTGGAACGGGGTGAACAATTTGCAGGCTGTATTCTCCCAAACACCACATCCCTTTTTCTCACATGCAAAAAAATCTCCCCAAACGGCCTGTAATTTTTGGGGTGGTGTTTGCTCCTCAGAATTTTGGAAAGGTTTCCTAATGGCTGCTCCTGGCATGACCTGTGAGGGTGATGAGGCCCTGGCACAGATTTCCCAGAGAAGCTGTGGCAGCCCCATCCCTGGAAGTGTCCAAGACCAGGTTGGATGGGGTTTGGAGCAACCTGGGATAGTGGAAGGTGTCCCTGCCCATGGCAGGGGCTTGGAACAAGATGAACTTTCAGGTCCCTTTCAACCCAAACCATTCCCTGATTCTGTGTATGGACACAATAAGAGATCACTGCTTGCCCATGAGTCTGAGCTGAGAGTTTTCCACAGTGGATTGGCCAAATTTCTGTAAGACAACAGGACCTACTCTGATCACCTGTCCTGACACCTGGCAGATTTTAGCCAGAGAATGTCATCCTGAGGTCTCTCCATCAGGCCCATCAATGTTAGGTTGAAATACAGTTCAGCTTTTGTCATGCTAGGAGTCACAAAACTGTCTCCCCTCCTCAGTGATGCCTTCCTAGTGCTCAAGCTTTATATCAGAGATTAAAACCCTTCAGACCCAGGAGCCTTGTGCCAGGATGAGAGAAAGCAGCAGCTCTTAACTCATGAATCCTGTTGGGAAGAAGTGATGTAGCTGAACTGTGTTCTTCAAGACAGGAACACTTTTGTTTGAAACACTCTGGAGGGTTTTTTGACTAACCTGGCTTGAGAAGCTGGACACACCATGACCTCCTTTGGCATTATTTCACCAGCTTTCAGTATTACTGCTTAAGGGCTCCAATGGCATTGGAAGTCCTGCTCCTCAAAGCAAAAGGTAAATATATGCTGAGAAACTATTTCCTGAATGACTTGGGATTTGGACAGACTGAACAGACCACCAAAAGCAAGTGATATTATCCCCATTCTACACAGGGAGAGCTGCACCTTGACGGGATTAAACAAGTTCTTCCAAACTCAGAAGCAGGATCAGGACTTGAACTCTTGTGGCTTTGCTGCCCAGTCCCATCTTAACGGCGAGTCTCGCTCCCTCCTGAGATAAGGAATGCTCAAGGTAAGATTAGGCTCAGACTGGGAAGCCAACCCAATGCTGAGGCGTCTGACAAGATGTTCTTGTGAATTTTTAATCTTTGGCTGTGTGGACATGTGTGTAAGGCAATAACCTGAGGAATTCTGTCCTACATTTTGGAAACTGTGGTAGCTTTACAGCTCTTGGAATGAGTCTTGAGTGAAAAATCTGTTCTGCTGCATGTTCTCTATCATGTTCCCTCTAGATAAAGCTTTAAATCTGTGAACGTAGTGGCTGTTATTCCAGGAATTTCTCCTTGGAACCAACTGCCAGTATCCCTAATATTTGGCTAGAAAAAAAATATTTTCTGGAAAAGATTAAGATGATGCAAGCTGGTTTCAAATTGATGTTGCCTGTTCCCATGTTATGCAAATTCAATGATCTGTGATTTTAATGCCAGAAAAAAAAAAAAATCAAAATTTAGCTAGTCCCTTACAAAATGTCTTCGAATCTTTAGCAGCTTGAAGATAAAAATTTCTTTTCTTGTAAATCTGGTTCATAGGTATTGGTTTCTTCTTACAAATACCAGTGTGAATTGAATTCCAGGGAACAAGAACTACGCTAAGTTGTTTAAAAAAGCACATAAAATTAAAGATGGAGCAGATGAAGAGCTTTTCTTTTGTTTTAAAAAAAGCAGGACAGGAGAGAAAAGCTGCAGTTAAAGGTAGTTCCTATTTTTCCTGTGAAATTGGTCTAGATTCACATTGTGTAATCTTCCCTCCTGCTCTTTTATTCACCTCAGGCTTGAAATGTTTTTTGAAGTCTGTCCAGTGGGAGGTGAAGTCCATATTTCTAGAGAAGGATTTTTACTTTGACTGGTGTGTCTTAAGGGCTCTGCTGCTGAAACAGGAGGAAAAGTCAAATTTTTGTGCATTGCAGTCTGTAAATTCTTGTTCTGTAGTCAGCTGCCTTCACAGCTTGCACACACAAAACAAATGTCTGATTGTTTCTGTGATTTTACTTCGCCCCTTGGGATGAGTCAGGAGCTGCTCCTGGCTGTCAATCCTGTGTCCAGTTTTGAAACCGGAGGAAGAAATAACTTGGAAAATTTAGGAGCTGGTGTGTTGAAAGTCAGCTACGAAAGAGGAAATTTTTAAAAAAGGAATAGGATTTTCCATTGACTGTGTAAGCTAAAACTATGTTGATTTAACCCCTTCTTTTGGAATGGTGTGAGTTGCTTCATCTACCACACATTGATGGAGATCTAAGAGAGACAGCAACTATCCAAGGCGGGACCAGGAAAATAAACCAGTAATGATTAATAGCACAGAATGATTTTCATGAGCTGTTTGTCAGGGAGGGAACCTGAACTGGGACATGGAGACCCCTATGGGACTGAAGCCACTGCCTTAGTGCAGCCTGATGGAACAGAGTCAAGGAATCTCACAGCCCAACTCTTCCCTCTGTATCCTCAACTGAGGAGACCAACTCCTCCCTCTATTTCCAGCCTTTTTGTGACTGGAGCAGTCAGAGCAAAGTTACTTAGCAGTTGTGATGTGAGCCAACACACTGTGGTGGGGTTTTTGGGGTGTCCTGTGCCAGGCCAGGAGTGGGACTTGATGATCCTTGTAGGTCCCTTCCAACCCAGGAAATTCCACGATTCTGTGATGACAACATAGTCCAGCTGCTGGCAATAGCAAAATTCCTATGGACTTTGAAGGGCAGAAATATTCTGCATCCTGTGGCCAACTGATATTATCCTGATGGTAAGTGGAATGCAAGGAAAGGGGTTGTACATGGCTGGCTTGACTGTCATCTGAAAATTGCAGATTTTCTTACCCTGGGGTGGAATTAGTCCTGATTTCCACAAGGAAGGGAGAGACAGAGGTGTTCACACGTAAAACTGCACACATATGTTCCAGTCCTTGTGCAGCAGGGAAAATGTGGTTTCTTATAACTTCTGCAAATAGTATAATGTGTAATTGGCATTTGGTTTGATAATGAAAACAATGTTTTATGCTGTGATGGTCCCGATTCCGCAGTTGACTGCATGGCCATTTAATAAATATTGCACAAGCAGGGGACTTCTGTAATAAAACTGTCCCTTTTCTCTCCCTTTTGCTTTAACAATGGGACAAACTGAGCAGTCAGAACACGTGAAATTAAAATCACTTAAAAGCCATTGTGTTTGAAAGTCAACTGCTTCCCAAGCCATGACAGCAAAAAGTCTCCCAGTTAGTCCAGAGAATTTTTTGGGGTGGGTTTGTTTGTTTGGTTGGGGTTTTTTTGCTGTCATTTCTGTCCTGTTAATTTGAGCAGAAACTGTAATTAGATGTAAGTGGTCTTGTTCCCACAGAAATGAATGGCAGCATCTGGAGAGAGACAACCGTTCCAAATGCTTTTGGCTACCAGCTCTCCACAAGTCACCGGCGTGGAGCAAGGGCCGGAATCCAGACTTCTGTCGGCCTAATTTTGTGTCTGTGGAAGCACAACACTAAATCCAATATTCAAATGCCTTGCTGTGATGGGTGTAGGAGAGAGCACATTCCAGACTTTTATGTTGCCTGCTCCTCCTGGGAGGCCAGTCCCCGCTGTGTCTCCGGGTGGGATTGGATGACCGCAGCTCAGAAAAGGAGGGATGCCGGGCAAAGGTTTCTGGTGCGTTTGGGTTTTTTCCACCCTTTCCCTTTTCCATTTCATTATCCATTTTGACAGTAACTGGGCTCTGATTCCCCAGACAGGAGCAGGGCTGTGTTTGTAAACAGTAATTGAGTTAAAAGATGTTTTGTGTCAGAGCTGAGCTCCTTTCTTTCTCTGCTTTCTCTGCAGAAGGGGCGGCTCCGGTTCAAGGTGCGGCCGCTGGCGCCGGGCTCTGCCTTGGAGCTCCGGGGCTCTGCAAGGTCACCCAGCTCCTTATCACCACCAAAAGACATCTTCTGTGGACGTTTATCACAATCAGCACCAGGGTGCTGCATTTTTATCAAACTTTCTGTCCCCTAAAGGAGAATCAGACTTGAAGCTGATAGTGCTTTTTGGGAGTAAACATTTCCATTCAGCCTTCCCGGTTAATTGAAATGGGATGAAATTCCTTTCCTTTCTTCAGTTTTTTAAACTTCTCTTTCTCTATATGATCAGGAGGAACTTGCAACGTTTCAGAAGCATTTTCCTCTCTGGCCTTGTCCTACATGGCATTGCAGCCTCATTCATTTGATACTTTGTGTGACATCTACAGGTTCAGGACAAGCTTGTTGGCACTTCTCAGTGCCCTTTATTAAACTTTTATTAAACTTCTTCACCATGCAAAGCCAATTCTCTTGTTTTACCTCGCTAACACTGATGAAAATGGAGTTGCCTCTCTACTTGCTGTTGCTCCCCAGGGCTGCGTCTTGTTTCTTTAAAATATGCAAAGGCAGGGGGAAGGAATTTTGACTAAAATTTTTCAGAGCTGCCTGAAAGATTTACAGGAACGGTTCCCATGAGGCTAATGGGGCTTGTGTCTCTAAACCCTTTCAAAACTCTCAAATCTCTGACTTCTGCTGTTGTGGAGGCATCAATGATGACCCAATAAATGAGGGGAATTGAGATTTACAGCTGAAGGGTTGTCTCAAATGTACTGTTGCATATAAAAGCAAATACAGTGTTTCTTCCCCAAAGCCAGGGTGCTTACCCTGAGTGCAGAATGAAAGTCTGAGCATTTACAAGTAAATCTGTTATTCAGCATGGGAATTAAATTAAATTATTCATCCTTTAAGAAATTTAGGAATGTCAGACTCTTCCTTGCTTGATAATTTCAGTAATGCAGTGGTAAAGTAACTTCAGGCTTGTGACACAGCTGAGGTTCAGTGACATGTTGTCTCTGTACATTGGACTGTTTGCATAAAATTATTATTATGCACTCACAAATAGTTATATCCTGTGGACAGCACTTCATGTTGTTGGATTTAGAGAATAATTACAGAATCACAGAAACATTTGAGTTGGAAAAAAACCTCCAAGGTTATCAAGCCCAACCTTTGGCCCCAGTCACCACCTTGGCAACCAGACCAGAGCACTGAGTGCCACCTCCAGTCATTCCCTGGGCATCTCAGGGGTGGTGACTCCACCACCTCCCTGGGCAGCCCCTTCCAGTGCTTAACAACCCATAATAATAATCTTTCTATTGCAAAGTAGTTTTATTCCTGGATTTGCAGCCCCTAGAAATTTTAGTTTGCTGTTAAAAGTCGCCTTTTCTTCTCACTCTCAAGGACATGCTGGGAGTTCTCGCTTCTCATGGAACTCTAAATTTTTATATTTGGGTTTATTGCTTTATCTTCTGGTTGTTCACTAAGGCAAATGCCTTACTGGCCTTTCTTCAGCCCCACTCAGCATTTGCATTCTATTGCTGTAATTTGGATTTCATTATGCTCACTTTATTTGGATGCTCCTATATTTTCCATACTTTCCTATTAAACCATCTACAGGCACAGGGTCTGAACTTCAGATTCCTGACAATTTTTGGTTCTATGCATCCAGGTACAACCATCCACACAGGAACAAGATCCCTGCTGTGTTCCAGCTTGGTGTTTTTCTAATGCCAGTGATGGCAGTCTGAAGATGCCTGATCTTGATTTAATGATCCACCAGAATCCATGGTCACATACAGGAGGAAGAATATTCATTGATTTATTGGTTGTTAGGAGACTAAGAATGTTCTTTTAAAATTGTTCCCCTGCACAAGTGTCACTCGCATGGGGATCTGAGCTACCTGAATTTTTAGCTTTGGTTAGTGTGAGCTACACAGGTTTAGCCAAACTCTGCCCTGTCTCATGGCATTTCTTCTGGCATCATCCTGTTCTGGTGGAGGCTGGTTGTGAAGTGCAGGAGAAAATGTTTGGAGATGATAATTTAGACTACAAGAACAGAGAGATGGTCTAGGTGATTAAACATAATTATTGATTTTTGTTGTGCTGTGAAACCTGTCCAGTCCAGGACAGCTCTTAGTCCTGCCTTAGTGTCCTCTCATGTTGTGGCTGTGACACAGCAAGCGTGAGGGAGGCAGGAGAACACCAGGAGGCAGAAATATCTCCTGTCATTCTCAGCTGGGGACTGTACTCCCAACAAAATCCTTTTCCTTGGTGTGTAGCATTGCTGGGTAGTAGTGAAGGTGCTGCTGATAACTGAAGAATTGAAGAGACCTCCTGGGTCAGAGCTTTAGGTCACCTCCTGACCCACCCAGTGATGAAGTGCCATTCTTAAACAGATCAAGGTCCATTTTAATCCTGGCTGGGGTTTGTTTTCTTGGGTGGAGAGGGAGAGCTGTCCTGCTAGTGCACTTACCCAGGCAGCTCCATGCCCTCTCTGATCTTACACGTCCAAACCTTCCTCTAATTCCCAGTCTAAATAAGATCAAGGTTCTCTTATGCTCATGTGCATTACTGTCCTTTGGCAGCAGTAATTTCTCCCTGTAGGCATTAAATCTCCAGATTTACTTACAGCAGATCTATCCCCTCCCAGCCTTGTTTTGTTAGGGCTGGGGAATTATTGTTTGTGTGCTGTCCTGGCCCCATCAATCCCTGTGACAAAGCACCATCCCACTCCTCAAAGAGCTCTTGGATATCTGAGGCTGCTTTAATAAGGAGTCACTTAGCTTTGCTCTCCACCAGCTCGTGCATTATTCCCTGAACAAAGGCTCTTTGGTCCGTGGAGAGTCTGGAGCTGGGCTCAATGTCAGGATGACATCCAGTGGAGGAGCAGTGGAGCACCTCCTTAACACACCCACCTGTTGTTGCTTCAAAATCATTTTCTCCTTGCTCCACTGAGCAGGGCAAAAACGTGCCGAGGTCAACGTGTGATGAGTGAAATGGGTTTTGTTGTGAGACCTGTCAATACTCTTCAGCTTCCTTACAATGACAGGGTGACTCCTGTGACACCTGGGACTTGCACCAGTCCTCCTCCTGACAGCAACACACTGCTGATATCCTGCAATGCCACTCCCAGGGAATCAAGGGTTGATCTGTTGGGAACACTGAGGTCTCAGGGCCAGCTGTTCCAGTTCTAAGTATGATCTCCACGGACTGAAAGCAGCTCTGATGATCCACACTGACTGCTCTTACCAGATAAACCCCCTTTCTTCAGTTATTCTGTGCAAAGAGAACAGTGATTCCAACTGATCTGGGACGAGAACAAAACGGATCATTATAATAAGTCATAACTGGCAGAGGAATGGTCCCTATAGTTTGGCCACTTCATGTTTAACTTCAAGTGGGAAAGAGTGGGGGGAAGCAAGAGAAGCTTTGGGACTTTCCCTGCCCATATTAAATATGTGGTGGGCAAAATGGACCTTTCTTTCCCACTTCCACATGGTTCCCACATGGCCTTTTTTTCCTTCCCACGAGCCATCAGCAACAGTGCCTGGGATTCACTCCTTTCCCTTGCCCTACTTGCAGGGTTTGATCACCAGGACATTTCATCCTGTGGGTTGTAATGATTCCTGACGGTGGGCAGGCAGCACGTGCTGCTTCAATCCCATGGCAAGCAGAAGGAGAAATTTCAATTACTGGCCCATTAATTGTGATGAGTTTTTAACATCATCATCATTTTAATTCTCCAAAGTAGGTGTTGAGCTTGTGGATTCTGGAGGACTTTGGAGATCCTGGGAGAACCTTTGACCAGGAAGGTTTTCCCCACCTCCTCAGATGTCTTAGAGGCAAACAAGAGCAGAGCTTGGTTCACTCGAGGAAGCACCAAGCGTTTAAGGTAATTTGAAATCCTTTATCTGTCAGTATTCTTGACAGCAATCAAGCACAATAGAAAATAAATAAATAAATAGAAATCCCGTAGCCATGGAAGCACGCTTTAGATCAGATTTCTATTTGCATGCTTCATACATATACATAAAACATATTTCATGTACCAAGTTAAATAATGCACAATGCTTAAACTATTCTTACTTTTTATCCTTTGGTTATTGTAATTACAAGTAATTTTGTGAAGGATTTTCTATTTTTAAGAAATCACACTTTTGTACTTGATCCAGCTAACAGGATTTTCTTACATTACTTCATAAAGAGACCATCTTTAAACTTCTAATGTTATTTCTTATTCATTAGTACATATGCCTGTAGGGTATGTTCATAAATGGGTTAAAGTTACAAAGTTATGCTTATAAAAGCTCATGGTAATTTGGAGTATCAGGAGGATTTATTAATTTTGAAATCTTAAAAGAGCAAAAGCTAAAATGAGATTGGATTAAGTATATTCTTGCATGCAGTTATTCTAAACACCCTTAAGGACCGCAGACTAACTTACAGAGGACATTATGCAAATATGAATATATCTCTAAGTGCCTCATAGGCTTGCTGATGTAATATTTTACATGGTTAGTTAAGTACATCAAGTAAAAGGTTTGACCTTGATATACTGTAAAAGGTACTTATCCCACAACACCCAATTGTTTTCGGTGCCATTGTGCAGTGCATCACTCCAACGTGCAAACAATTTTGTGCACAAATCTCATTAAATGTAGCTCCAGCAGCCAAACAGCTGTCCACAGCACCCCCATCTCTTTAGAAGACCAAAGAGCTGCTTTATAATTTATCTTTATCAAAACGCCGTTTGCATTTATCGACAGCACCAGGCTGTACTTATGTAGGGAGAAGACAATTTCTTGGGAGGACAAAGAGAGTTTCCAGGCTTTATTGCTGGCACCTGTTCCCATTACACAGTTCAATTTTATTTTTTTGAGGACACGTAGAAGGTGGACGACTACAATGCCCTGAAGTCAAACGATGTTTTGGGGAAAGAAAACAAGCTCCAGGTTTGAATTCGGCTTGGAATTTCTGCAAATTCTTGGCTTTACTTGCCTCTTTGATTATGCAGGAATAAGCTTGACTATGGGGACTTAAATGTTGTGTTTTCCTGTGTTTTCACTTTTCCTGCTCCCACTCCATTCCACCCATAAATATATACGTGTGTGTGTGTATTTATACACACATATATTTATATTCCATTGAGGTGGCAATGAAACAGAACAGAAAAACGGATTGCTAAGTGTTGTGTGTTATCTTTTCTGTATGTGTATCTGAAGGGAAGATTGGCAGATGTGGCACCTGCAGATTACTTTAGGGTAAATCCTTGTTTGTTCTGTTTAGCATTTCTGTGGTTATCACTGACTGAACTGGAGGGAGAGACTCCGTGGATGGATGGGGTGGGTGTGGATTCCTTACATTAATCTGATGGAAAAAACAGATATCCAGTCTTGCACACCAAGACACCAGCCCCCTTCTGAAGCCTGCATCATATCAAGAACTTCCTGTGGGGCTCAAGCAGTGAAGTGTATAATCTCTCTCAAGTCACTCCAAAGTGACCAAAGTGCTCAAAAAATATTTCTGGTTTATTATGCTGGACTGTAAATACCCAGTTGGGATTGCCTTGCCCGTGTGGTGCTTTGACAGTGATCAAATAGTTGTGTTTATAACCCAAAAAAAGGAATTAAATAGTGCAATTTCATTGGGGTGATGTTGATGGTGTGAGATATCACACTCCAGGTTGTGTTCTTCCATTAGGTCTGTTTCAGGAGAATGATTTAACTAACTGTAAAATACAAGTGAGAATATTTCATTAGCATTTGTCAGCTGCCTGGGAAAACTTGACCTGCTGGATGTGGCACAGAATGAAGTTTTGTTGCAGAAAAAACCCCAGAACACCCCTGTATGAGTATCAGTTATTTCTGTGCCAGCCAGCCATGTTGTGGTTTTGCTCAGTGGAAAAAAAACCAAAACAAGGGAAAACCAATGGTTTCCATATGAGTTCAATGTCTCTTAGCTCTTCTCTATAGGAGGATGTTATTTTCCAAAGTGAGAGTGTGTTTTGTGGTGGAACATTAACTCTCAGGTCTGTTTGGTTTGGGGCTCTCCTATTTTGGAGTTTTTGTCTTGTGAGAGCAGAAGAGCTTGGAAGCAAAATGAGGTTTGAGGAATTTTATTCCTCTCTGAACCTTATCTGCGAGGAAGCCTGTGATGGATATGTGTCATCAAATAAATCATCCTTGTTTGGAATTTCAAACAAACCCATTTCTATGCCACAAAGACACATCCAGCAGTGTGTGCTAGTAGGTCCTCAGTAGAGAATAAATGGAATAGGGTTCCCAAGTCTAAATGTCCTTTCCCTTGCCTCTCTCCCTTCTTCAAATCAATATTTCTGTGTAATTCTGGATATCCATTTCTTCCTTTGGCCACATCTAACAGAACAAGGCTGCTTGCTACAAGATAACAAAAAACTCCATGGTTTGGCTTCTTTTGCTTAGAAAATATAATTACTACAAAGGGTGATTCTACCAAGCACAGAGTTTACCACTGGGATCTGTGAGGATGAGATGCCTCTGAACAGAAGGTTCCATCTCTGCAGGAGTGGATGTTAATAAGGAAGGGGACTGATCTTTAACAAAGTCTGGCACTTGAGGTAATGTACCCCACACGTCATAATTTAGGACCTGCTCCCCAGAAGTGAGGTATTCGAGTAAGCAGTTGGGTGCCTCATGAATTTACAAACACAATTAACAGATTAGGTGAGGTTGGTAATGCACTAGAAATATTTGTTGGTTCCCCTGGCATCTGTCTGCAAGTTTGGACTCTGAGAAACCTGAATATGTCTTAATTCTGTGTGGTGGTTGAAGGAATGGCTCTTCTTGAGATGAGTTAATTAAGGAAGTTCTTAGCCATGCTTTTTTTTTTTTTAATCCCAATGTGTATGAGCACACTACATTTATCCTTTTTATCCACTTACACCTCATAAACAACAACAACAAAGTCATTAATACAGCCATAGTGCACACACACAAAACCTGTGTAGAACACATGCAGTGCTTCTGAAGCACATGAAGCAGCAAGTGCTGTTCCTCCATCCAAATCTGACTCATTTTAAATGCAGATAGGGGGAAAAAGTATCACTGGAAAGATAAGTTATCGCTCTGCTGAAGATAGCTTTTCTTTTCTTTATGGTTTTTCCCCCACAGTGCTGAGTGTGTGTGCACATGAGCTGTAAAAACCCAACCGAAGCAAAATGTAGATTTTTTTAACATGAGGATAAACACAATGCAGGTCTTTAGGGTCCTGCAGATTTGTATTAAGGGTTTCCACATACATCCCCTTTTCTCACTTTGAAGGTGGCTGGACAGGGAGAGGTCTTTGTTTTGAACTGAAGTGGAAAAATGCAGAGTGGAAGAATGAGGTTCTTGTCACCACGAGAAAGACACTGAGGGGCTGGAGCGTGTCCATGGAAGGGAACGGAGCTGGGGAAGGGGCTGGAGCACCAGGAGCAGCTGAGGGAGCTGGGAAAGGGGCTCAGCCTGAAGAAAAGGAGGCTCAGGGGGGACCTTGTGGCTCTGCACAACTCCCTGGCAGGAGGGGACAGCCGGGGCGAGTTCGGCTCTGCTCCCAGGGAACAAGGGACAGGGTGAGAGGGAACAGCCTCAAGTTGCACCAGGACAGGATTAGATTGGTTATTTGGGAACAATTTCTTCACTGAAAGGATGTCCAGGCCTGACACAGGCTGCCCAGGGCAGTGTTGGAGTCACCATCCCTCAGAGTGTTCAAAAACTGTGTGGATGTGGCACTTGGGGCCATGATTTAGTGGTGGCTTGGCAGTGCTGGGGGAATGGTTGAACTTGATCTTAGAGGGCTTCTCCAACCTTAATGACCCTGTGGTTGTCCCTGTCAGAGGTCTGGGGCACATTAACCCCAGCTGCACACAGGCAGCAGGAAAGCACAGCTCTCTGTGTGTCAGGCAGACATTTACACCTGGGCCAGCCAACTGTGTTGTGGGGAGCAAAGGTTTTAGGGCACCACTTGGTCGACCAGGTTGTGATAGTTACTGTAAGAAAAGTGAATTGCTCCCTATGCTCTACTGATTTTCCCAGCTGGACCTTCAGGGGCTTGAGAGAGAACCCAGAGTGATCAGCTTAGGTGCAGCCATGCTCATAGGGCAGATGAAATATATCCCTGAAATCGAATGCTGGCTCTGTAACTAACTTGTTTTTATAATCTTATAGCTCCTCCCATCTTCTGCTTGTCCTTTATGTTGTAACTTTGAGATAGAATCCCAGAATAGTTTGGGTTGGAAGGGACCTCATCCAGTTCCAACCCCCTGCCATGGGTAGGGACACCTTCCACCATCCCAGGTTGTTCCAAACCCCGTCCAACCTGGCCTGGGACACTTCCAGGGATGGGGCAGCCACAGCTTCTCTGGGCAACCTGTGCCAGGTCCTCATTGCCTTTACCATAGAGAATTTCTTCCCCACATGTGATCTGAATCTCTCCTCTTTTAGTTTAAAACTGTCCCCACTTGTGCTGTCACTGTCTGCCCACATAAAAGTCACCTTTTCTTTTACAAGCCCTCTCTGAGTACTGAAAGGCTGCAATGAATTAGGGTTCACCTCTGGCACGATATAAAATTTAACATGAAAAGATCCTGATTCCAGCTGGGTTTTCTTGGTGTTGCTGAAATGCAAACAAAATTTTGTACTTTTTTCAAGGAAGCATAGCAAATATTTTGCACAAATTAGAAGAACATCAGATTTATCCTGGAAGCGAGCACCCAGTATCTGGGACATGCATAAATTACTAAAAATGAAAAAAAAAAAATAAAAAAGAATAAAGCAAGAAGTATGCAGCCCCCCAATAACCAACCAGTTTTCAGGAGAGCCAAATCTGCAGCCACTTTTATTCGCCTGACCCTCCACTTGGAATATGTTGGCAATCACTTGATGCTGTGACTTTGTGTCTCTGCCTCCTTGTCCTGTTGTTCTGATGCCCCTGTGTGTATGGGCAGTGTGGGAACTGCATTATCCTTCTTGAATCTTGTCATCAGGAGGTGAATCATGTAGAAAGGAGCCGGTGCTCAGCCTTGTTGAAATTAGGGTGTAAAACTGTAAAACAATGCAGCTGCATTGAGTACTACCTGTAGAGACCCAGTTCTCCAGGGTCTTTATGGAATAATTACTGGGAATATATTAATGATTAGGTCTTGTGGAAGGAAAGGGTCTGTAACACTAATATAGGGTTTGTAATCCTAATAAATCACCTCATGACTGTGCTTCCAAGGAAATCAATGACAAATCTTTCTGATAACCAGCATTTGGGAGCAAGGGGTGTCAGTGATGACCATCAGAAATTGTAAAAGAAATTAGTTTGGTCATATAGATATTTTGAAAAATTTCAATATTGCAACAACAACAACAAATCTGTTTAGGTGGAGTTAAAGGTCTTTGAGCCCTAACCAGAATATCTCAATGTGGTGTGAAGGTTTTCATTTTTTAAACTCATATAATTAATATTTTTAATTAAAATTTAAACGTATTTTAGAATAGAAGCATTAGTTTCAAACTGAGGGACCAAAATATTTCGTCTGCAGAGTGTTTTTCATCAAAACATTTTGTATTGCCTTAACTTGCTGTGCAGTTTGGTTGACCACAGTTTGTCTTTCATGAAAGGTGTGTTGGGCACAAACAGCCTCTGGCTCTGCTCGTTTCTTCTGGTTCCAAGGTCAATATCTGCAAATATTCCTTCTTTTTCTGTCTCTTATTCCCATTTTCCAGTCTCAGGTCCTCTTTTGGCTGTTTCCAAATTAATAAACCCTAATGAGAAATGTATTCTGGACCAAACCTGGCTTACACTGCGTCCAGCTTGGATCCCTCTATACCAACCTATGCAAACATAGAACGTAGTTTTATTTTTCTTGAATCTGCCTCCAAAATTCCTCATGTCTCCTGCCCGTGGTTTTGCTACAACAGGCAATCTGTTGTGTGCAGGAGGAGGGTTGTTGCCTCTTTCTTGGATAAGAGTAAGAGAAAAAACCCAGTGGTTGCACAACAGCTCGTCTCTGACGTCGGTGCAGGACATGGCGAGCTGGTCGCAAGAACTGGCAGGTGTAGGAGCGATATGAAGGTGCAGCTGAAATTTAATTTCCTCCAGAACCATTCTCCACAAGCTGTGCAAACTCTCCTTGGCTAAATAAATACACTTAAAGACAAAGATTTCCCATTTTCCTAGAAATACTCGTGGTAACAACTGCCTGTGCTTTCTCTCCTGGAGCTTTAACAAACAGTCTGCACATTTGCATTTTCTCTAATGGTCTCAGCAGTAAACTTCCTTCCAAAAAGAGGGGGAAAAAAGGAAATCTTGTGCTCCCTGAATGCAGAAAGAAATTACACATTCTGTCTCTGTCTCTTGTACACACAGATACACAATTTAGTACTTTACATCTTCAAAGCGCTGCTCAAATGGGGACTAAATTGTGTTTGTAAACTCTCGCTTTGGGAGACAAGTTCAAATGGGGCTTAAGTCCCAAATGGAATGTTGATGGTCTCAGTCAAGTTCCTAGTGGACATTTGCCACAAAAGCACAGCACTGTTAGCTTGTATTGATAACAATTAGTATTATTGCTCTGTGATCAGCATAGCCCCCTTCAAAGACCTTTTGTGCCATGCACTGGTCGTACACAGAATTAAAGACCTGCCCTGCCTCGAAATGTGAGCAGGAAAAAAAATTACAAAAAATAGAATAAATTGCCTGCTCCTCTTTCTGTTTTGCAGAGGAGAACCCAGGGGCTGCAGCCCACAAATACAGTTAAACTGATGGTTACTGCTGGCCCAGTTCAGGACCTATTTTGCTAAATTCAAGATAAAATTATGAAGTGGTGTGACCGTGGTCCCAGGGGCGCTGGTGTCAAAGGCAGGGACAGAACCCAGCTCTCACCAGCCCTTGGAAATTGTGTTAACTGGAAGGTTACCCTTCCTCTCCAAATGGAGTTTGATGAACATAACACACTTCAATAGGTGTATTCGTAAGAAGTTACCCATTATGGATGTAATGCATGAGTTTTTCTCTCTTGGAAATCGGTTACTCTTACTGGCCATTTCCTGGTCAGGTTTTGATGAGTCCCTTTCAGGCACAGTTCCCATTGAAATAGGTTTGCCTGAATGAGGACTTAAGGAACAACTGAATAAAGACCTCTCTAATTGCTCTATAATGATTAAATGGTTCCCATGAGCGAGGCAGTTCAGAAAGACGTGCTTTCACTTAGCAACATTCGTGCTGCCAAAGTGAAATAGCCACATCTACTGCAGGCAGAACCCAATTCATTGCTGCTGCTGCTGCTGCTGCTGCTGTGATTGTGGCAGAGCAGAGACCGGGCAGGAGCAGGCCAGGAGAGTGGCAGCCCCTGCACAAACACACTACATGGCAGTCAGTCCCAGTCCACGTGTCTTGGGGCTCCTCTCCTGCTTCCCTCTGTGCTGGGGATGTCCCCATTTGGAACAGGTTCATTATTTTGTCTTATTTTTGCCCTGTTTGTTCTGCTTTTGAAGTGGTGTTTTGAGTAAGGATGTCAGTGCTGTGGTTTGAAGGCAAGGTTTCTTCAGAAGGGTTGGGCTGGGGACAAGATATCTATATCTATATACAGATATATAGAAAGATATAAACTTTATTTTGAGGTGAGATGCAAACTGCTCCTTGAGGAGCGACCAATTCTTCAGGCCCTGTAAGTTTCTCCAAAAAACTCCATTACTTCAGTTTTTCAGTCTTTCAGGGCGTTGTTCTGTTTTGTTTATTTTTAAATCTCCATACTATGATTTAAGAGCAAGGACAAGAATTGCATTGAAGTGTTTAGTAATGGAAAGGAAGAAGGCAGGGGTAGTGAATGATGATCTGTCACAAAGCAGCAAGAGGCCACAGGAACTGGGCAATCTTCTTGGGGCTCCCAAGAGCATCCTCTTGTCGTTGTGCATCTTCCCCGAGATTTTTGAGGCTGTTTGTTGGAAGTCTGGAGGTTCTCCCAGCTTGTTTTGGAATGCCCAGCCCCACTCGAGGCACCCAGGCCACAGATCAGTGTCATCCAGTGAAATCTTGCACCCTAGAGGTGGAAATGGCAATGCTCAAATCATCTTTGGAGATTTCCCTTGAAACCGTGGCTGTGTTAAACAATGGTGTCGAATCTCTTGGAAATGAATTCATAAAAACCAGCTCTGCATTGTCAGCTGTAAAGGCAGAGGAGCATTTTGTTCCTCAGGGCCTTATTCTAATCTCAGATGCACAGCGTGCATTACCATATAGCTTAAAAAAGCAGATATTTCTGAGATGATATGTGGGATTCTGTGCAAACCTCTCGGAGAAACCAATATCCTTCAGGAGTTTTTCATGCACTCAAACACTCCCAGCCATGACGTGGGCCCCTGATAGCACATTTTTGGCTAAGGGGTAAAAGAAGGGATGGGGAAGCCAAGAGAAGTGGAGGTGAAGAAGCAGAATATGCCAGATTGGAGCTGGAACTTGTGAGCAGCCCTCGATTTCTGAGAGGGATATGTGGTGGGGTGTCTATCCCATAATAATACAGCGAGATATCACTGGAATATAAGACTAGAGAGGGTATTGAGTCTTACAGGGATGCTGAGACAGAGAACACATTTTAAGAGGCCCTGAGGTTGGTTTGTTTATTTGTTTTGGTTGTTATTTGTTGTTGTTGTTATTGGTAGCCTCAGCCTGCGACAGGAACAGGTCATTTGGGCCATTCAAGCCAGAACTAATCGGTGTCAACAACCAGCTGGTGCCTGACCTCAGCCTTGCTGCTGGAAAACAGCACCACAAACCCATCCTGACTGTAAGAGGTGCTGAGCAATCGCAGGAACAGGGAACCAAAAGGAATCTCAGGAGATGATACAACCAATGGACAGACACCTCTCCCTACAGGCTGTCAAAGTCTTCTCACATACACCATCCCACAAGCTGTGTGCACCTCATGCTTTGGAAGTGTGAGGAGCAGGGGTTCCAAGAGTGGTGGATAGCAAGGACTCCCCACAGTGCTGTGCTGCAGGAGGGGGCTGGGCCGGGCAGGTTTGGGGTGCAGGGATGTTTGGCAGCCTGGCCAGCAGTGCTTACTAACTTTTCTCCAGAAACTGCAGAGTAGAAGTGCCAAGTGGCACAGGTCTGGCTGGCAGCCCTGGGATGCTGCCTGCCAGGGGAGCTGCACTCCAGCTGGGCCAGAGCCAAACGGCTGCCTGTGGAAGCTGGAACAGGGAATCAGAGAGACACAGAATGCTGTGGGTTGGAAGGGACCTTAAAGCTCATCCTGTTCCACCCCCTGCCATGGGCAGGGACACCTTCCACTATCCCAGGTTGCTCCAAGCCTCATCCAACCTGGTTTTGAACACTTCCAGGGATGGGGCAGCTACAACTTCTCTGGGAATCCTGTTCCAGTGTCTCACCATCCTCAGAGTAAACAATTTATTCCTAATTTCTAATCTAACCCTGCTCTCTGTCAGTTTAAAGCAATTCCCCATTGTCCTGTGACTCCATGCCCTTTTCAAAAGTCCATCTACTGCTTAACAGCTGGGCTAGCAGTGGTTAATAGATGTCCAGCTCAGCTGAGGGTGTTGGTGACCATATGGTAGCATTTCTCATTTAGGAAAACTTTTGCAGGAAGCTCTATAAAGATTGTGAGATTCTCCATCTAACCGGATGGGGAAAGCTCAAGCCAAGGTGCAGCACCCTCATTTCTGTGTCTGGGTGGTCAGATAAGGCTTTGTGCACCCGAGAGCTGCTTGCCTCTGTTTCACACTGCTGCTTGGACACAGGGCTGGTGTCTGAGATGGGAATCACCGAATTATTTAGGTTGGAAAAGGCCTCCGAGATCATTGGGTCCAAATTTTCTTCCAGCACTGCCACACCATCAGGCCATGTCCCTAAGTGCCACATCCACAAATCATTTAAATCCCTCTGGGAGTGATGACTCCACCACTTCCCTGCGCAGCCTTTTGCAGTGCTTGACAACCTTTCCTGTGAAGATAGTTTTTCCTAATACCAACCTAAACCTCCCCTGGTGCAACTTGAGGCTGTTTCCTCTTCTCCTGTCACTGGAGAAGAGACTGACATGATGCTTTGCAAGGTAGCACCTGATTTAAAGGTGTGCAGGAATTCCCTGCAGCAGCAGAATGCTCTTCCTGCTCTATGTTAACCCATTTCAGGTTTTTTGGCTTTTGGCAATCACCCTTGAGTAGGACAGGAACCAAGCACAGAGAGGGCACAGTGGCAGCTCCAGGTTTGTATCTGAAAGGAAATTTGCATTTCTTGGGTAACCAAAGTGTGGGGAAAAAAATCTCTGTTCGGAGGAGCTGTAACAGATCACCGTTGTCCTGATGGCACGTTGGAGGGTCGTGATTTTCGGGTATTTCCTTTGCATGTTTTCATCATCCCCCAACATAATTTCCCACGAGCACGTGCTGGGCCTTTGCCATCTTCTTTGTCTTTCATCTCAGAGCTTTTCTTTTAGGGGCACTGGGACAGCTGGGGGAGAGGAGACAATCCTGGCTGCGGCAGGGAAGTGTCGCGGCTTGGCAGGCGCCAAGGCCGAATCCCATCTCTGAGCCTCGCTCCTGGAGCTCTCGCACAACCTGGGAGTAAGAAGACACGAGCTCGCCTTGTGCATCCTTGAAGAGATGGAACAGATGCTGTTCCCGACCCTCCGGGCTCCGTGGGAGAGGAAGGAGCAAAGCCAACGCCAAGACTCTGTTTCTCTCCGCCAGGCCTGTGAGATGGATTCAGCCATGGCAGTGTCAGAAATTGCTGTCAGGCCTAGGAGATGAATTTGGGTGTTTGTCACCTCCAGAGCCAGAAGCTCAGCTTGCCCCAGCAGAATCATCCCTGTGCCATCAGCATACCTGGTCTTTGGGAAGGGGATGTCAGGCAGTCATGGATTTGCCTCCTGACACCGCTCAAAATTCTTCCCTGCCTGCAAGGTTAAACTGGGAATAATCCTCATAAAATGGTTCACACTGTGGTGGCTTCTCAAGCCTTGGCTTGAGGACACCTCTCCAGTAATCTCTCTGAGATACACTGACCTCCCAGCCAGCAGTGACCTGCTGTTGTGCTGTCCCCCAGCCAAAACTGGTGTGGGTTTGACCTTCAGATCCTTTCCCGTCCTTTCTGAAGAAGTTTGGAGAAAATAAGGAAGAAAACCAACAACAGCAGGGTAGATTTTGATGGGAGCCGGGGTTCTGCCCTTCCCTGAGCATTCAAGCAGCTCTCCAAAGTCTAAACTGTCCTTTTCTGTGGCTGAACTAAGGTGTGGCAACAAATTTACAGGAGTTGTGCTCTGCCAAGCCCTGACCCAGCCCAGCACTTGCACAAGTGAAAACAAGGACTCGGACAACTCAAAGCCTACTGAGTGCACCTTTGGGCTCGAGCACATCTGTACAGCCTCGCTGGAGGTGGGCAGGTGCCCAACACTGAGACTCCAGGGCAGGGATTACCCAGGAAGGGGCTCAAACAATAGGAAAACAATGACTAAAAAGCTGCCTGTTCATTGCAACCTCTCTGGAAACACAAGAGGTGCATTTGGGGAGCAAGGACAAAATGAAAGGGGCAGAACAACAAGCTGTTTCAAGCACCTGAGAATATATTTAAAGAAAGAGAAAAAGAAAGAAAAAATGACTTAAATTTCTGAAGCAGCACTTGAGTGCAATTTTTTCTGCAGCTGGTTGATGTATCACCTTCCTTATTGATTTTTTTTTTTCCTTTGCACTGAAAATATACATTATCTTCCAATCCTTCAGTGAAGTAAATCTAAAATGAAAACAAGCTACCCATTTGGCCAACCCTGCCTTAAAATTACACATCAAGAACATTTCCAGTGACAAATACTTTCAAGGCAAACAAACTGAAGAGAAATTAAAAAATCTCTGTGGGGCATAAATATGTAATTACACTCACACAGGGAGCATTTTATCAGGTAAACCATCCTACTTTGTTAATTGAAATGCTGCAGCACAAGGTTTTTTGACAAAGGGGCTGAATATGCATGCATATTTCTCACTGCTGCTGTTCCATTTCTCTCTTTCCCTTCCCTGTGTGCTCCAGCGATGGGGTAGTGATCACTCCTGCTTCCTTTGTTCAAATGTCCTCATTTCTGCCACCTCCACTTAATTCCGGCAGGGAAAGTTTTCCTTTCACTGGAGGCACAGGTTTGTGGGGGGTTTTGTTGACTTGAAAAAGAAACCAAACCAAACCCCAGAAAATGAGAAACCAAGCGTTTTTCTTAAATTAAATTCTCCAGAAACAATAAAACACTGAGAATTAAAACAGAAAGCAGACAGAATAGAAACAACTGCAGGAAGTAGGTGCAGCTGCGTTGACCTAATCCCACTAAAACAACCTTACCAGGGTGAGGATGAGTTATGGGAGTTGATGGGAGCAAGGCTGAAGTTTGGGACTGAAGAGATTCGAGGTCCAGATCCCAAACCTTTGTTACAGAAGCATTTGTCAGTGTTTAGTGGCCATGGGCAGCAGTCAGTGAAATATTTACAGCACAATCCCTTCCAAGAAGCGTGGCTGCTGGCAGGGTGTTGAATTGTCTAAATGCAAGCTGCAGTGCCAGCTGTGGGTTTGCTCACCCATCTGCGAGGGCTCTGCCATGCCAGAGAAGGAACAGGGAATATCGTCCCTGGAAAGAGGGGTTCAGGGTGGCCCCATGCACAGAGCAGCTACCAAAGCGTGCTTGGCAGTGGTGACAACTGTGACAACGCTGAGACTGAGAAGACACAGTGCCCAGGCTTCCTAAAGGAAGGAATCTGGGATGCTGGGATGTCAGCACTTCTTCTCCTTGCAAATGGATGGAGAATAATATGTTTTCTCTCTCATAACCCATTGCCTGCTTGGATCTTTTGCTGTGTTTTGTCCCCCTCTAATGTGGGGGGAGGTGCCCCAGTTGCACAGCCTTAGCCACCGTCATGTGGGGAAACTCAGAAAGGCTTCAGTGCTTTTCTCCATGAGTTTTGTATGTTCCATGTTCCCTTTCTGCCTCATGCCCATCTCTGCTTTCCTGCACATATCCTTCTCTTTCACAGTAATCTCCCACAAATAGGATCTTCACTCCATTTCCAGTCCCTGTTCCAGGCTCTGCTGGTTTGTTGGGAACAAAAGAAGACTGACTGACATTTCCAGAGAAGGAGGGCATTTCCATGCCCTGTGCCTCTCCAGGTAAGTCATGTGGAAAGCCCATGGGCATGTAAACCTCTGGAAAACATTCCAAAATGGCCAAAATAAGTTTCAGTGATCTCTTGGTCTGTCTCTCTTTCCTTTGTTTGACTTTATGACATGATAACAGCACTCTCACAGGAGGGATGTGATTGAATAGCCAGGGAATGTGAGTTGTTCAGAAACTAAACCACTGTGGTTGAAGACCAAGAAGTTGCCAGGACTCAGAAGTCTCCTGTTTTCTCTCTGACCCTGAATCTTGAATAATTTTACACAAAGAGGATCAGGTTTGGTACATGGCATGTGGGAAATCTGGTGTGGTGTAACAGAATATTTTAACCAATAGTGTGTCCTTTCCCTTTTATTTTTGATTGAGTAAATCCTCCCTTTTTCCACTCTGGAAGATTCCATGTAAGATCCCACCACTGCTCTGCAGGACCTGGATGGGCACATGAGTGCCCAGCAGCTGAAATACGGGTGCTATGAAGATTTTTTGGGTGGAAACTGGAGCATCCAGAGAATTTAATTATCTTGAGAATTAATCACCAGCTTGGCAGGGATTTTAGTCCAGACATCCAAGTCCACATGTGGTTCTAGGTTTTGGTATTTCATCCTTGGTCTATTTTGTTAGACAATTGCTTTTGGCAATAGAGTATTTGCTATATTCTTCAATACCCTTGGCTGGCTCATGTCCCTCCTGAATCACATTCACAGGGACACTTCCCCATCTTTTTCTCTTCCCTCCCTTTGCCTTTTGAGCTGTAGGGTGGTTGTTTGCTCAATAAACAATGTTTGAAGTCGGCGGTCTCCAGGTATCTGTGTTGACTGAAACCACTGGGCTGTGTCAGAGAGAGCAAACAGAGCAGCTTCACAGACACTGCTCTGGTCCATGTGAATCCCTCAAACATGGCTGGTGAGGATTCCCTTAGTGACAGATCAGGGGATGCTTGAAGGAGTTTGACACTGCTTTACTTTTCGGTTTTATCACCATTATTTTCCTAAAATACACGAGTATCTTACCTGTGCTTCTATAAAAAGCAGATAAGGCACCTTGCATCAATTTGGCTTGGAAAGTTGGTTATTCCAACATTCAGCTCTAATTCTTCACCTGGTGTTCTCACAGAAACATCTTTCTTGGACATTTCAGTGTCTCAGAAGATCTGCAAAGCAGAGCATCCACAGCACCCAGTGCTGAATTGTCAGGCATGGGAGGGCAGGGGTGATGATTATTGAAGAGTGATTCTCTGATACTGGGGTTTTGTTTATCATTAAAAAAAACAAACCTGGGAACAATTGCAGGCTGTGGTTTTGTCATGACAACATCAGACATGTTGGACAGGAACCTCCAAAGGCTTTGATTGTTAGCTTCTCCTCACATTTTGGAAAAAATATTGTGTTGTTGCATTTCCTGCTTGGGCTTTTTGTAATTTTTAATGGGTGGACCTGTGTTTGTTTCAGTGCCTGCCTTTTCTTCCTCAAATGTTAATGAATAAATCCAGGCTGGTTTTGCTGAGAGCTGTAGCACTTGCTCCTGCTGGTGGGAGGGCATTCCATTAATCCAAACTGTGATGCCAGCTAAAAGTTCACCTGCCTGTGGTGCCTTTAAAATCCCTCCGTGATTTTGTAAACCAGATGATCTGACCAGGAAAGTGTTTGCCAAACTCAGGTTTAGTCTGTGGTGCAGTTGCAGCTGGATGAAGTGCTGAGCTATTGGTTGGAATCATTCTATTTCCTGGTAAGGCTGCTGTGACACTTGTGAAGTGTTACAGGAACACCTCAGAAAATGGAATATTGATTCCCCACCTTGTTTTTTAATACCAAAATTCCTTTATAAGACATTGTCTTGCCATTTTAGTTGGGGTGGGTTTTAAAATTTTTTTAAATTTTGTTTGCATTTGTCACCATAACAGACCACCCAATTATCTTGTTTTTTTAACTTCTTTGCGTGCTGCAGTCCAGAAGTGGATGGAGGCAGCAAAATATGGGAGGGTTCTGTGGTAAAGGAGGCTGCAGGGAGAATTCCTGGCAGCTGGGCTTCATGGACACAGTCACAGGTTGGGCAGAGGGCAGAAAGTCCTGACCATGGAGTTCTGTCATAAAAGCACCTGAGGAATAGCTACAGCTACTGGAGAGCAGAAGGAAAAAGCCATTTGTGTGGGCATCACACTGGACTGCATGAAACCCCCATTTCTTCTCCTCTCCAGAATCAGTAGAGATATTTCTTCAGTGAATGTGCAGACAGAGCTCAGGACATCTCCAGACAGTTTGCTGGCTTGCAACACCAAACAGTTCTTTGTAGATGAACCATCACATGGATCTTAAAATATTTTTTCACAGCTTTTACTGAGCCTCAAATGCCTGGGAGTAAACTGTGGTGATTCTTGAAGCAAGTGCTATATTCATTTTCTGTGAACCTGCTGGCCCCTATTTTGACTGCATAATGGTCAGGAGCACCAGGAGTGGCTGAGGGAGCTGGGGGGGCTCAGCCTGGAGAAAAGGAGGCTCAGTGGGAACTTTCTCACTCTAAAACTCCCTGACAGGAGGGTGCAGCCGGGTGGGAGCCAGGATCTGCACCCGGTAACAAGAGACAGGACAAGAGGAAACAGCCTCAAGTTTCACCAGAGGTTTACATTGGATATTGGGAAATATTTCTTCACTGAAAGGGTTGTCCAGCCCTGGCACAGCTGCCCAGGGCAGTGGTGGAATCCTCATCCCTGCAGGGATTTGAAAGCCATGTGGATGTGGCACTTGGGGACATGGGTTAGTGGTGGCCTTGGCAATGCTGGGGGAATGGTTGGGCTTGGTGATCTTGGAGGTCTTTTCTAACCTTAACAACTCCATGGTTCAGCGGAATCCTGGGAGAGCTGGTCAGCCCAGCAGCCTGGCACATGCTTTGCACATCTCTTTTTGCTTCCTGGTCTTGCAGACAAACTTTTTAGCTGAACAATGTAGATAGCAGCTTTGAAGGGAAAACAGACCCCCAGCCCCTTCACAAACAAATCCAGCATCACTCTAAACCTGTGCATTTCCTTGGCTCTGCAGCATCTGTCAAAGAGCTGCTTCAGCACCTCAGTGCTCGGGAGCTGTAACTTCCACCCTCAAACTATTTGGCTTGTTCTGATATATTCTTGTGCTAATGCCAGTTTTCTGTCTGAGCAGGCTTCTTTGCTTTGTTGTGCTCACTTCCCTGCCATATTTCTACAGGGAAAGCCGAATGTTTTTGCATCTTCTCTTGCAAGATTGAAATTCCCATCTCCCTGACTTCTCTGTACTTGTTGAAACGGGGGGATCTTTCCTGAATGAGGCACCCTGCTCTGCCACTGGAGATGGTCAGTGACACTCCCCTAACTCTATCTGCTGTATCTGGACAGATAAACCTGAGGACTTCACTTGGCTTTTCCACTGCCACAGGATACTGGGGTCCTGTAGTCACTCTGGTAAAATATACCCAGTTGTATGGTCTGGTTTTTCTCAGCTAAGGGGCCTTTATTAAAGTGAACTTCCTTAAACCAACTTACATCTGTGACCCTGAGATCATCGTCGTGTTTCCACAGGATTTCCATTTGCCTTAAATGCCTCTCAACCTCATATTTCAGCAAGCAGGATTTGTATCCTCCCACATTTCTCCCTCCTTTGAAGAAGTAGCTTTCCATTTCTCTTTACACTCAGATAAACATTTGATGCTTCATTTGACTTGGACTCCTTTTCCTGGGTAAAACCTGGAGTCTCTCTGTGAGGGTGGTTAATGTGATGTGTCAGTGCAAAGAAGTGTCCTTGCTTAGCCATCTCTACAAGGACTTACCTGCCTGAGCTCTGCAATTATGTGATTTTTAATTTGCTTTTAATTTGGCAAGATTATATAATGCATTTAAATGAAAACCACAGAGGTGTTGTTAATACACAGGTTAGAAATTGCAAACAAAATGATAAGTGACTGAATTGCTTCTGAGCTCTTAGAGGCAAATTCACTTTTTCTCTCCCATGTATTTAATATGAAATAGACCAGAAAGTTCATAATTAGGAAATTACAAGGGTTTAAAACCTATATTGCAAAAAAATACATTTTTGTGGCTCTGGAGGTTGTAAACATGCTTTCCATGTGGAGCTGTATGTTGCATTTATGCTGATTTAATCATTCATTAAACATTAGTAAGAGGCCAATTATGCTGTTCAAGAATAAGATGTTTTACGAGAAAATGACAAAAAGATACATGTAATCATTGAAATGCCAGTTTACAATCAGATAGGATGGGAAATAATCCCTTTAGCAAGCTTAAGCTTTTACATATTAATGGCAACGTTGGGGAAAGTGGGAAGAGGGCTTTAACAGCCTCGTGGCCTCCCAGCCCTGATGGAGAAGTGAGAGCTCGTGGTGATCTGGACAGAGGTTTAACAACTTTTATTCTGTGGCACAGACACCTTGAGACTTGGGCTCTTCAAGGGCCCCACCTGTAGTTAGCAAGTCTGTGTCTACACATCGAACATAAGCATAGACAAAAAAGGGCTGGAAATATAATTCTGCCTCTTCAGAGAGGTCATGGAACTCCAGAATGATTTAGGTTGGAAGGGACCTTAAAGTTGATCTCATTCTAACCCCTGGCCAGGAGCAAGGACACCTTCCACTATCCCAGGTTGCTCCAAACCCTGTCCAACCTGGCCTGGAACACTTCCAGGGATGGTGCAGCCACAGCTTCTATAGGCACCCTGTGCCAGGGCCTCCCCACCCTCACAGCCAAAGATCTTTTCTTAATCTCCAATCTAAACCTGGTCTCTCTGAGTGTGAAGCCATTTCCCCTCGTCATGTCACTCCATTCCCTTGTCCAAAGTCCCTCTCCAACTCTCTTGGAGCTCCTTTAGGCACTGCAAGGAGCTCTGTGATCTTCTCTGAGCTTCTCTTCTCCAAGCAGAACAACACCAACTCCCTCAGCCTTTCCTTACAGGAGTGGATTCCATCCCTTTAATCACCTTCATGGCCTCTGGACTGAATCCAAGGTGAGATGTTCTGGGGAACAAAAAGAGTAAAGATCCACTGGGACATTTCCATACTTACACTTTAAATGTCCATGTCAAGAACTTCATGGAAAAGGGAGGATGGATGGAGGACATGCCCATAAAGTTGTACTTGGGAAGCCACAGCCGCTGGAGAAGCAGGGAGGGACAGAAACTCATTTTCCCACCTCTTTTTCAATACAAGACTTAGGGGCACCAGGCAAAACTGTTGGTTCATAGGTGCAAAATAACAGGAAGAAGTGGTTCTCTGCACACAGAGTTGTGAAGGGGTGGAACTCATGGCTGCATTGTTTGGTGGATGCTCTAAATTCACCAAAGTTCAAAAAGCCAGCAGATAAACCCATGGAAGGAAAGTTGTTTGGGAAGAAAGTTGTTTGGGAGCTGTTAAGCACCATTTTCCTCTTGCTCTGGAAGTTTCTCAGCTGCGAAGTTTTGTGCAGTGGGAAGAAGACAACATCCAGCAAACCATGGACTGCATTGCTGAAAGACTGAGATTGCTTTGGTGTATATGAGTTGAAAACCAAAAAAGTGATACAAGGTCAAAAAACTCCACAGGCAAGCTAAAAAAAACAAGAAGAAAAAAAAGATAATTTTAAATTTTAATATCCTCATGAACTCTACTCCAAGTTGTCTCACCTTTGAATTGCTCTGGGTACTTTCTGTGTCTGAAAGTCTCACAGTTCCCAGGTTTTCTCTAGGATCTGAGTTCTCCTGTCTTTTGCTCTAAGCTCATTTGGACTGAAGGCTGAATAGGGTCGGGCAGAGAAAATCCATCATGATTTGAGCAAACACTCAATCCTTATGGAAAATTAAAGAGAGGAAACCCAAAGGTTAGGGAAACTTGTTTGAAATGAAGAAAATCATGGAACATGAAAGCCCCTTGTATTCCCAGGGGACAGCAGAGAACAAAGAAATTGTGCTTTCCATGCCTGTTTAATCAACAGAGAATAACCAAGAATATGTTCTGTTAATGGATGTGGGACCAGGATATCCTGTCACAACACGAGAAAAAACCAGGAAGGAAGACCCAGGTGAGCAGAGGACAGGTTCCAGATAAACCTCAGCCAAGCATCACTCCAGCTTTCCAGAGCCGTGCCAAGCCTTGATGTTCTCCGACTGCTCTACCGACTCCTACATCTGGCTGCCCAAAGCCCACTTTGGGAAAAGGCTCCCCCTTTTCCCAAATCCAGTTGGTCAGCTGTCCCCGTTGCCATGCCGGCCTCTGGGCAACGGACCCAGGCGATGCTGTTGAGAGGGAGAAAAATGTATTGCAGCGATAATATTGCAGGGTTACAGCTGCCAAACACACTGTGTCTGTGGAAACACCTGTTGAGTGGCTGTTGCAGTGGGAAGAGCAAGATGAAGAAAGACAGCTGTAAAAGTGCCAGCAGCAGTAGGAAGCTCTGCAAAGACTGCTTTGTGCCAGTTAGAGATGTGCCAAATTATTTGGCCGCATTTCAAATATCTGGGTGTCCACTACATTTGCCAGCTCACGCTCCCAGGGAATACTTCAGCATTAACACCACTACTGCCACGCTCCTGCTGCTCTCCCACTTTCATTTCAGCCTTTACTTTTCCGTGCTTCTTTTATCCCTGGTTCCTTCTAGTGCAAAAGAAAGCCCAGTATTGCAGTGCAGAGCCCAAAGTAAGGGCTGGGATCTGCAGCTGGTGGGAGGACAAAGCACCACTGGAAAGATTTTTGACAATTGGCTTGTGAGATCTGCTGGGTTATTGCTCTCCTGTTGTTGTTGTTGTTGTGGTTTTTTCTCAGAGAATAATTATTTTATCTTTAACAAACAGTTAGCTAACCTGCACACTTCTCCTGCCTATCCATCCAGAAGTCCTTGGAGCTGCAGAGCTCAGCTTGGGGAAGTTTACAATGGGAACAGAGAGGAAATTTGAAAGTTTAGATGGGCTGGACGGGTGGCAAAGGTGGAAATACAAGTGCCGAATGCTGTAGGGAAGTATTTCCAGACGTGTTGTACTATAGATGTGGGGACATGGGTTAGTGGTGGGCTTGGCAGTGCTGGGGGAATGGTTGGACATGATGATCTTAAAGATTTTTTCCAGCCTAAATGGTTCTATGATTCTATGAATTAAAAGCTCTGTCTGTAGAAACAAGGAAGGGAGAGAAGATGGAGTTGTAGAGTAATGAGAATCTGTTTTAGATAATCTTCCTCCTGAAGCACCCAGAGAGTGCAGGTTCATGTCCCGGATCTCCCAGTTCCTCCTTATTTTCCTTTAAGGCCATCTGCACTGCCAAAACACTAAAAAAACACCACAGTGTAAATCCTTCCCTTGTCCACAGTGAGACCTAGGGGTGTGCCCAAAGTTAAGTTTGTCTTTTTAAGAGTTTTGAAAGCTGAAATAAGCAACTAAATCTCAAAGAATTAAACTCTTGCTCAGATAATTCCTGTTAACTCTTCTAACTCCTCACCTTGCCCTGGTGATATCCCAGACAGGCCAGGAGACTCTGGGATTACAGAGCACTGCTGTGCCCATACAGCTGCAGCAGTTTCCTTGCTTTTCTATTTGACACCATCATCTATTGTCATGATTTCTTTAAATTCCCAAATCCTAAGAATGATCAAAAACTCCCCTGGACCAAGGAGATAATACTTTTCTCAGGGAGCTTTTTTTCTTCCCAGGGAGGTTTATCTGTTAAGTGTTTGTGGGAAACAATTCATCTTCTGTTTATTTATGAATATTTCTAAGGCATCCTTATCCAAGGCAGTTGATTAGCCCTGGAGGTGGTATTTCTCTGGGAGGTATCATTGCTTTGCTGGTTGCAGACAGAGATGGAAGTCCCAACAAACAGAACTGTAGCATCCTACCCCTCTTGTGTGCCTTCCCTCACCTCATGGTAACCCTTCTGGGGCAGAGATTCACTCCTGGGGGTTATTTTTTTTTTTGCAAAATAGGATCTGGTTCGAGCTTGGGTCTCTGGGCTGACTGTAATGCACACAACAATGTCTAAACCAAAAACCTTTCACACCCCCTCCCTCAGAACAGGACCTTTCTTGAGAATAAAACTCATTTATTACAGAAACACAGATCTGTGCTTTCTGAAAGAGAGAGAAAATATCACACCATTCAAATGGGCACCAAACCAGCTGTGCCCAGGACAATTTATCTTTCCCTTTTGAGCCAATTTTCCAAGCACCCTCTGCTCTAATTACTGATTTCTTTCTGCGGACCCCAGTCCACTTGTTCTTCTCCTGGATTGTTTAGGCCAGGATTACTGTCTGGATACCTGACTTCTTCTGATTTTACCTGCAGGTGAAGGTCAAAGAGCCAGTGGTTGTACTTCAATAGGGCTTGCAAAACTCCTTGGTTAATCTTTCTTCCAAGATAATGGGAGAAGTTCTCATTTTTGGAAGTTTCACAGAAATTCCTGTCTCTGTGCTAATCAGTGAGGGAAGGACAGAGCTATTTTATCCTGAACTTTCAAATGTCCAGTAGAACTAGCAAGCTCCATCTTCATGAAACCCCTCTGCCTGGATCTCACAAATAATGATAAAAGACTCTGCCTGTTGTCTTGGCCATGTCAAACTTCTCTTCAGACAACCAGAAAATTCATCTTTCCTGTTAATCTTCCTGACTTTGTTGCCAGAGTCATGGGTTATGGTCTGTTCGTCCTGAGAAAATGTTACCCGAGTCAATATTTAGACAGAATAAGCCTGAATCACAACACAGTTATGCTTCATTAAAGAGGTTTTCCATTTGCTTCGTTCGGAAAATAATGCAGGATGTATCAGAAGCAAACAAATGGAGTAGATTTCCTATTCGTGCAACCCTCTCTTTCTTCCACAGAAATAAAAGACTAATTGTTTGTGCAGAAGCCTTTTTTTCTTCCTTCAGAGGATGCAGAGGGACAATTTTCCCCACCCTCACCCAGTGTACATCTGCATGTTGGGTGGTGCCCAACTCCTCCCACTGCTGCTGCTTAGACCCAGAACGACCCAGACTGTTGTCCTCTTAATCATCCCTTTAGGTGCCACCCAAAAATAATGTTCAGCTCTGACCCTTCTCGGGCTTTGAAGACCATTCTGAACAATCTGCTTTTAGGAGGGGTCCCAACTTTGGTGGACTCCCAGCTCTCCCAGGAGTGTAGCTCGGGCTGTCTGTCAGTCCCATCTCACCTTCAGAGGGGAAACATCCAGAGAAGAGTCACAGAATCATTTCGGTTGGAAAAGACCTCTAAGATCATTGAGTCCAGCCTTTGGCTGATCATCACTTTGCCAACTAAACCATGGCACTGAGTGCCAGGTCCAGTTGTTCCTTGAACACCTCCAGGGATTGTGACTCCACCCTTGGCAGCCCCTTCCAAAGCTTGAAAACCCTTCCAGTGAGGAAAGCCATGTTTTCAGTCCTCTCCCTGACACCTCCCACATCCCCAGGGCCTGTCTCCTGTCTCTGGCCCAGTGACAGAACCACAGGGGCACAGAAAGAAGATGGGAGGGGCTGAGACTCCTTGAGGCAGCAGATCCTTTCCCAGCTGGGCACGGGCTGAAGGGTGGAATATGCAGAGCACAAATGTGTAGAGCAGAGCATGGGCATGGGCAGGTTTGGTCTCATAGCCCCTCCTGTGGCCCTATTGCCGTAGTAACTGAGCACCCAGCTGCCCTCAGTGTATTTTATCCTCACAACATCCCAGCAAGGTAAAATAGTGCTTTTGTCTCCGAGGAATCTGCGTGCAATGGCTCACCCATGGCAGGCAAGAATGATGCTGCCATGTCTCCCACAGCCTGGGGTAGAAATTACAGCATTTTCCTTCCTCCTGGAACTAAGGAAATAGGTTGCAGCTCCTTCTTCGTTTGCTGTTACACCCATTGGTGTAGACCAGACCAACAGGGGGAGGTTGCAGGGAAATCACAGAATCACAGAATCACCAGGTTGGAAAAGACCTTCAAGATGAAGTCCAACCCATGCCCCAACATCTCAACTAAACTAAACCAACTAAATTGGTGGTGGAGGGAGGCCAAGCAGTCGAAGTCTGTCCCCTTCTCCAGGGCATGGAAGAGCAGATGATTTTTCCTGCAGTGCTCACAAAAAAAAAAAAAA